>OY821517.1:236435758-236708258 GCA_963682025.1 Cordilura impudica | reverse complement strand
AAAGATTTGATCGTTAATATTTGAGAAAAAAAAATAAAAATCTGGTCTGATGTAATAACAAATTTAGTAAATAGATATTAAAGTCTGAAAAGTGGTATTAAAATTGGATATAATTTAACTTAATAAGAAACAAAAAATATATATATATATATTGGAATAATTCAATAGAAAGAAACATATAGACTTGAATAAACGAATATTTTCTCAAATAAATCGAAAAAAATGAGGTTTGTGAATGAAAAATACGTTGCCAGCTCTAAAAAAACTCAATAGAATATATAAAATGTATTAAAATTCAAGGTCGATGGAAATATTTTTAGTTAATAAAAAAGCTAAAATATATTGGAAACGGAAATGAACTATAGTAACGAACTGAAAAATTTAAAAATATTAAAACAAAAACAACTATAAGAACTAACCGAAAGACACTTGAATGTTCAGAGTTAATGAAAAGAATGAAATATAAAAATCAATATAAAAAAACAACTATAAGAACTAACTGAAAGACACCTATCTATTATAAATTTAACTAAAAATTTAAAAAATAAAAATTTAAAAACATAAACTAAAAACTTGAATTAAAAATTGAAGACTGAAAACTTAAATTAAAAAATTGAAAAGCAAATATAAAAAATGTTTAAAGCCGTTAATATTTGAAAAAAAACGGTCAAAAAGTATATGAGCTTACGCCCAACAGTAAAAATAAAATAAAAACTTGCAAAACAAAAAGCTGTATAGGTTTCTTAATTCACTAACTGTTAAATAATAGCTTAAACAAAGAAAACAAATATGTAGACGGATGTTAGACATATTTGATTATGTGATTTCGCAATATTGGAAATAAAAATATTAAAAGTTAATAAAATGAATTATATAACTAAAATATTAGATATATAGTGCCTTTTCAGGCTTCAATAAATCATAATGTTGCCACCTCTACCACATATATTAATAATTAAAGAAAAATGTCGGTAAATTTGTTAAAATAACGCTAAAATAACGGGAAATCAGTTAAAATCTCTTAAAAAACGGGTAAAAGGTCGGGAATCCGCTAAATAATGAGAAAAAAGATTGATGAATCTGTTAAAATAATGCTAAATAACGGGAAAAATTCAAACTTAACGGAATAAAAAATGCTGTCAAGTTAAAAGGTATGGAAAACTGCATTAAGGTTTGTGACTTTGCTTAAAAAACAGTGTTGCCGGCCTAAAAACAGTGTTGCCACCCTAAAAGAAATCAATGCATCCAAATGTACTGAAAAAGTGGTTTAAAACCGGCACAAACTACCTACTGTTCTGGTTATACTCAACATGATCGTAAGAACACAACTAATTGAAGTTAAAGATGAAATCTGATCTTCGGAAAAACTTTTGAAAAGTCGTTCTGTGGTATGATCCATTAAAATTTGAAGTTTAACAGAAGCTTCCGTTTGTGTAACTTCAATATCATGAGGATAGCATTTTTTCTTTTCTTCTAAAATGTACATAAAATTTGGTAAAATATCGTAGCCTTCCTTTTGCAAAACATTTCAAATTGTTTCATATTGACCTTTTGTTAAAGCTAATGCAATTGATGAAGGAATGCATGATGATTTTGCTGTTTCAGTACCCGCTATTTTACTTGTCATTTCCAAATGTTGATGGCTATACTGGGAAGCCAAATCGGAAGCTTTATATCTTTTAGCACGATTTTTACAATCGGCGAAATCTTTGGCAGGTCTTCCCATTTTGTTTGAACAACTAGGTTGCTCATCCGTCAATGATATTTCAAAAATATCTAACATAAAATAAAAGAAAACATAATTGTAATGCATTTTTATACCCTATACCACTAAGTGGTTTGGGTATAATGACTTTGTGCTGCTGTTTGTAACTACCAAAAATATTTGACCTAGACCCATCTTTTATTATACCGATCGAATCAGAATCACTATCTGATTCGATTTAACGATGTCCGTCCGTCCGTCCATCTGTGTGTCCATGTAAAGCTTTTAATCAAACTGCAGGTCGCAAATATGAATATATTTTGATGAAATTTGGTATATAAGCTTTTACCGGCAATAGGATGAACGCTATTGAAATTGGTGAGAATCGGTTCATGTTCAGACCTACCCCCATACAAATGACCCCTAAGAAATCAACATAAATTGCCATAAGATCCAAATTATCATATAAATCTTAGTCAAATTGGGTTTGTATGTGTTTATTATATCAATTAATCAGTATCCAAAAATGATCCCTATGGGACAACTCTTAGTCATAGGCCCCATATAAAGCTGCTTCCCGATCTTCACTTAAATATATCAAAAAACAAAAATATTGCACTGATTCTTCTCAAATTTTTTTTCCCACTCAAATTTGGTTTATGCTTGTTTTCTATATCCAGTTAGTTGGGCCTGAGAGATAGGGTCTCTAAACGCATGGTATAGGATATCGTATAGTCGGTCTAGACCGACTATAATTTTCTTACTTGTTTTTCATATATCAGTTTATACTTTTTTAGCCCAAAATCTTAAATTGTTTAAAAAACAGTTATTTTGCTATTAACAGTAAGTAAAATTAGGGTGCTGCAATATTTTAACAATCTAATTTAAAGCATAAATATGTAGATAATAATATGTTTTGGTTTTAATTTTGTTTAAAAAAGTTTTTCAATTTATATTTCTACTGCAATTATTTTAAATTTATAATTGCAACTTATTTCATATTTTGCCTCACCCTAATGAAATTAAAAAAAAAAATAATTATTTAACTTAGTTTTATCTATGTTTTGATTCTTTTCCTTTATGTGTTGTTGTTTTTGCATTTTTGCAATAAGATTTTTGCGCGCTTACGACAGCAACAAAATTGCTGCTGTGTTTACATTTATTATACTTAATGTTCAATAAAACAATTATAATTTCCTTGCATTTGTGAAAACTAAATTATTTTGCTTTCTTTACGTACTTTTTATCCATGATTCATTTTTTGATAAGAAATGCTCATACTTTTTATGCGAATCTTGCCACCATTTTTTTAAATTGCAAGCAAACTTACATTTAATTTGAGTTTTCACTGCTTCGATTTCTTCTTTAGTTATTACTGATTTTTTCGATTTTATGAAATTAGTCAACAAATCAACGTTATGACCACACTTAATTAGTTCTTCAGCTAATTCCGAATAAAGCGCGGAAAATAAACTCATTTTAATTAAATTTATAATTTGCAAGTTTAAGATCTTCTTCTTCTTGTTTTTTGCTTTGATTTTGTTTTCATACTTCTTTTATTCGCTCTTTTCTTTAATTAGTTAGTTGTTGCTATTATAATTCGGCTTAAAGAATAGGTATACCTAAAAGTATACTATCGAATTTTTATACCCTATACCACAATGTGGTTTGGGTATAATGACTTTGTGCTGCTGTTTGTAACTACCAAAAATATATGACCTAGACCCATCTTTTATTATACCGATCGACTCCGAATCACCTTCTGAGTCTATTTAGCGATGTCCGTCCGTCCGTCCGTCTGTGTGTCCATGTAAACCTTGTAATCAAACTACAGGTCGCAAATATGAATATATTTTGAAGGATTTGGTATATAAGCTTTTATCGGCCCCAGGATGAAATTGTTGATATTGGTGATATTCGGTCCATGTTCAGACCTAGTCCCCATATAAATGACCCCTATGAAATCGACATAAATTGCCATAAGATCCAAATTATCACATAGATCTCTGTCAAATTGAGTTTGTATGTGTTTATTATATCCATTAATCAGTAGTCCAAAAATAATCCTTATAGGAAAATTCTTAGTCATAGGCCCCATATAGAGCTGCTTCCGGATCTTGACTTAAATCTATCAAAAACAAAAATATTGCACAGATATTTGTCAAATTTGGTTTGTATATATTTTTTCAAAATATAAGTGACTTTACCAAAAATGGTCAGGATCGGTCCATTTTTCGACCTAGTCCCCATATAAATAAAGCACCCGATATGAACTTTTTCATATCTGCAGCAAAACAATTTATAACAATGCCACTCAAATTTGGTTTATGCTTATTTTCTATACCCAATTAGTTGGACCGAAGAGATAGGGTTTCTAAACCATGGTATAGGGTATCGTACGGTCGGTCTAGACCAGTGGTACCCATCGAGAGAATTGAGTTAGTAATAGTGTTTATGAGCATGTGTTAGTCGTACTACACTGATCGAAATCCATGGACGTAATACAATGCAAATATTAAATGGGTTTGTGTAGATTTTGTATGAATGTTTATATGAATGCATAAAAGGGAAAATAGTTGAGTTCACGAAGAATATGGTAAAATTTTAAATATACATATTTTGTTGTTTTAAAATTTTAAATCTTACAATCTGAAAATGTAAAACAAAATATGAGGAATATTTAATCTCTTTTATCCATAAGTTTGAAGTTTATTAAATCAAATAAGTAATAATAAGTAATTAATTTCTTTAAAAAACAAAAAAAAAAACACAAAATAGCAAAACTTAAAAACATAAGACATTTCAAAGGCTATTAAGTGGTATGTTACCAAAAACTAAAAAACTTACCAGCCTGCAGTAACTGGATATTTTTTAAAATTAAAAATAAATGCATAAAAGAGAGCTATAATGTTGTCAAATGGAGGCGACGTATGTAATTTATAGAAAATGCTTAATTTGTAGTTTATTAAGTCTTCGAAATTTGTTCAACATTTTTTGTTTCTTTTAAACAAATATTCTCTGTGTACCTATTAAAAAAAATATATATGAATTTCAAAAGGCAATGCGACATAGAACTGCTTTGTTCAAAAGCTTTCATAAGACTGAATGAAATTGTTGTTTACTTTTACTCTTTGGTGAGTAGTTTTGGTTTCGTTCGGCTGTATACATATAAGAAGCCGAGCACCAATGTGTTTGGTACGGCCTTCACTGGTCTAGACCGACTATAATTTTCTTACTTGTTGAAATTTATTTATTTGAAATTTACATTGCAATAATCCTGGACTTTTTCAAAAATTGATGATTTCTAAAAAGTGCCAATTTATGCCGAGCATTTTTTTTTTCATAATATTTTAGAATAAACTCTAAACTTCAATTTTTTCTCAATTAGAAAATAACACATCATAACACAAATGTGATCTGTCCCAACAAATTTTAACATATGCTGTTTTTCATAGGGTCATTTGCATTTCCGCCTACCTTTTAAACTATTTATCGTATCTAACTGATTCTTTCGGTGAATGCATGACTAAATGTTATATTTCACAAAAAAAAAACATTTGAGTAGTAGGAGTGATTTTGTTTTCCATTAATGCAATACTGAATTTAATGAAAATCTTAGTGAATTATTGCCAGATAATCTTTAAGCGATTTTCTACGGGTTTTCCTAGTAAAAATATTAACTTTTGAAAAAAATAATTATGCATTTCTCATTAATTTTTTGAAATAAGGTGGTCGAAAAATGGACTTTTTGCCACCAAATAACCAATATGCGGCATAGTGATTGAGAATCACTGATCTAGAGCTTTAATACGTTCAGCATTTAGCTGCAGTAGATAAAAATACATTACTTAATCAATCTTTTCTTTCCAATTTTTATAATTGATATTTCATTAATTTCAAGTTAAAGTTTTGAATTTTAATTTAATTACATTTACAAAAGTTGCAATTTTGTAATTTTGTGAATGGTAATGATTTAGTAATTTGAATAGATTTATAAAGAAGAATAATAATTTTATTTAACTATGTAGAACTATTTTGTACTGTTTTAACATTGTTGTCATATAATACATAGTTTATGATATCTTATTGAATATGTTGACATTAATCTTAAAATATAAATAATTATTATAAAGCTTTTTAAGCTATATGAATCCTAAATTCTAGTTAGATATTAATTAGTCAATCTACTGTGGCATAGTCACACTGAGCAAAATGAAGTGACTCTGTTAATACAAAAAAAAAATCATGTGAGTCCGATCACAGGGGAGATGTGTAAACATCTAGTAATTAAAGATTTTTTATGTCACTTTTTTAAAATCAAACAGAAAGCGTCATCTATGTATCACTTATAGCAAATTTGTGGGGTTGTTCAATTATGTATATGTTATACGTTTATATTATGAAATTTTTAACATTTTACAGTAAATGGTTGTTGAATTAGCTGAAACAATTTTATATCATAATTTTTGCACCAATACAATCATAAGTCACACCGATTTGTCTTGCGGCTCACAGCGTAACGTGTAAACTCACATGTTACGCTGTTTTTGTGATTGTATTGTGAAATAGAAATTTACCCCCCTGCGCGTATAGATGTTTACACGTCATAAAATTTTTTTCCCAAAAACAAAATATTGCTGAATTTTATATAAATAAAATAATATACCAATTTATTTATAATATGCGGTTATTATGGATATACAGATATATAATATATGAATATTATTAAAAGTGTTTTGATAATTGCAATATCAATTTGTAACATTTTGCGATTTTATAAAAATCGAAGAATATTGATATCGATTTTATATTGGTTTTTTATTTAATGTATGTATGTACATATACATATATTACATACAAAAAAATACAAAAGTTATTGTTGTTTCTTTTTTTTTTAATTAGAATATAAGAAAAAATATAAAAAAACTTATATATACACATATTACAAAAGAGAAACTTTTGGTAAATTTACATTGGTAATTTTTTATTAACAATAGTTCAGCATTATTTGTTTTTGATGTTAGGGATTATTTGTATTATAACCATACATACATACTTATGAAGCGAAAACAACAACAAGTAGAGTTGTGACATAAATTAAAATACTTAGAATAACAATGATAACAAGAACAATATAGAAACATAATTTTTTCCATACTTTTTTACTTTTCCATTGCACCGATTTTGATGATTTCAGATAGAAAACTTCGCAGGATGCTAACGAATCATCTTTACTAAAAATGAGCACTCCTGCTGATCTATTGAGAACGTGATCGTGACTACCGCTTGCCGTAAGGATCACGAATATATATTTATAATATGGGGTACAGATTTTTGTTCTACAACGGAATGACAAACTTATATATACCCTCTGCACACTGGTATGGAGGGTATAAAAATTGGTAGTTTCTTTTTTTATGCGTAATTTTTTGTAGTTGAAAAAAATTTGTATACATTTTTGATTACACCTACTGTATTTTATTTTTTAATCACTCAAAACCAAAAGATTTTTTGTTATACACTTCAAAATTGAGAAAACTTTCAAAAACCTAAATAATAATAATTTTGGCTTAATAAAAATAGTTTAAAAATAATTAAAAAGATTTCTTGACACTTTTATAAAAAAGTCAAATATATATAACTTAAGTTTTATACATCAGTTTCAAAAAATATTGAATTCTTGTAACAAATTTTTTTTCGTAAATTAGAGAAACTTTTTTGCTTTCTACGAAAATGAAATATTTTTTTAAAAATTTTAGTAGGCTTCGCAGAAACAGTTTTATAAAATAAAATAATCTTTTTTTCGCATGAATGTGTCGGTGTTATTAGATATATTTACACACCCCTTGAATTCGAAATCGTTCGCAAATTTCACGAAAATGGTGAAAATATGACGGTGATAGTTCAGTTTAAATCTGAGCAAATGGTTAAAAAAATTCCAAAGCACACAAGGAACCTAAAAGGAACTGAAATATCCATAGAACTAGATATGGGAACTGAGCGGTTAAAGGACAAAAAAGTTATGCTGCAACAAATATCATCGTGTTGGTGTTCGTAACGATAAACTTAAAATTGGAAACAAGTGGTTTAAGTGGAACAATAATAAAGAACTGGTATTTGGAACGCAGAAAGTGCATAAAAAACCATTTTTAGTAAAATCAATTTCTTGTGATCGATGTTTTGTTCTACCGTTTTATCCCGATTTTGACCAAATGTATATTATTTGAAAGGTATTTCTTTTTAGCCGTTTTGCAGATTTGCAGATTTTAAAATTTATTCCTTTATTTTGAGTAAATTTCATTTAAAGCTGCTACTAACGCATACATAAAATTATACAATGCCATGTGTGTGTTTATTAAATTTGTTAATGTGTAATAAAAATGAGTTTGTTTTTTGTGTTGATTTGTGAATTGGCTATAATTGATTAGCATACTTTTAGGGTCTATATTTAATAAAAATATAAAATTTCCTACAATTTGCATTAAAAAAAATATATATGAATTTCAAAAGGCAATGCGACATAGAACTGCTTTGTTCAAAAGCTTTCATAAGACTGAATGAAATTGTTGTTTACTTTTACTCTTTGGTGAGTAGTTTTGGTTTCGTTCGGCTGTATACATATAAGAAGCCGAGCACCAATGTGTTTGGTACGGCCTTCACTGGTCTAGACCGACTATAATTTTCTTACTTGTTGAAATTTATTTATTTGAAATTTACATTGCAATAATCCTGGACTTTTTCAAAAATTGATGATTTCTAAAAAGTGCCAATTTATGCCGAGCATTTTTTTTTTCATAATATTTTAGAATAAACTCTAAACTTCAATTTTTTCTCAATTAGAAAATAACACATCATAACACAAATGTGATCTGTCCCAACAAATTTTAACATATGCTGTTTTTCATAGGGTCATTTGCATTTCCGCCTACCTTTTAAACTATTTATCGTATCTAACTGATTCTTTCGGTGAATGCATGACTAAATGTTATATTTCACAAAAAAAAAACATTTGAGTAGTAGGAGTGATTTTGTTTTCCATTAATGCAATACTGAATTTAATGAAAATCTTAGTGAATTATTGCCAGATAATCTTTAAGCGATTTTCTACGGGTTTTCCTAGTAAAAATATTAACTTTTGAAAAAAATAATTATGCATTTCTCATTAATTTTTTGAAATAAGGTGGTCGAAAAATGGACTTTTTGCCACCAAATAACCAATATGCGGCATAGTGATTGAGAATCACTGATCTAGAGCTTTAATACGTTCAGCATTTAGCTGCAGTAGATAAAAATACATTACTTAATCAATCTTTTCTTTCCAATTTTTATAATTGATATTTCATTAATTTCAAGTTAAAGTTTTGAATTTTAATTTAATTACATTTACAAAAGTTGCAATTTTGTAATTTTGTGAATGGTAATGATTTAGTAATTTGAATAGATTTATAAAGAAGAATAATAATTTTATTTAACTATGTAGAACTATTTTGTACTGTTTTAACATTGTTGTCATATAATACATAGTTTATGATATCTTATTGAATATGTTGACATTAATCTTAAAATATAAATAATTATTATAAAGCTTTTTAAGCTATATGAATCCTAAATTCTAGTTAGATATTAATTAGTCAATCTACTGTGGCATAGTCACACTGAGCAAAATGAAGTGACTCTGTTAATACAAAAAAAAAATCATGTGAGTCCGATCACAGGGGAGATGTGTAAACATCTAGTAATTAAAGATTTTTTATGTCACTTTTTTAAAATCAAACAGAAAGCGTCATCTATGTATCACTTATAGCAAATTTGTGGGGTTGTTCAATTATGTATATGTTATACGTTTATATTATGAAATTTTTAACATTTTACAGTAAATGGTTGTTGAATTAGCTGAAACAATTTTATATCATAATTTTTGCACCAATACAATCATAAGTCACACCGATTTGTCTTGCGGCTCACAGCGTAACGTGTAAACTCACATGTTACGCTGTTTTTGTGATTGTATTGTGAAATAGAAATTTACCCCCCTGCGCGTATAGATGTTTACACGTCATAAAATTTTTTTCCCAAAAACAAAATATTGCTGAATTTTATATAAATAAAATAATATACCAATTTATTTATAATATGCGGTTATTATGGATATACAGATATATAATATATGAATATTATTAAAAGTGTTTTGATAATTGCAATATCAATTTGTAACATTTTGCGATTTTATAAAAATCGAAGAATATTGATATCGATTTTATATTGGTTTTTTATTTAATGTATGTATGTACATATACATATATTACATACAAAAAAATACAAAAGTTATTGTTGTTTCTTTTTTTTTTAATTAGAATATAAGAAAAAATATAAAAAAACTTATATATACACATATTACAAAAGAGAAACTTTTGGTAAATTTACATTGGTAATTTTTTATTAACAATAGTTCAGCATTATTTGTTTTTGATGTTAGGGATTATTTGTATTATAACCATACATACATACTTATGAAGCGAAAACAACAACAAGTAGAGTTGTGACATAAATTAAAATACTTAGAATAACAATGATAACAAGAACAATATAGAAACATAATTTTTTCCATACTTTTTTACTTTTCCATTGCACCGATTTTGATGATTTCAGATAGAAAACTTCGCAGGATGCTAACGAATCATCTTTACTAAAAATGAGCACTCCTGCTGATCTATTGAGAACGTGATCGTGACTACCGCTTGCCGTAAGGATCACGAATATATATTTATAATATGGGGTACAGATTTTTGTTCTACAACGGAATGACAAACTTATATATACCCTCTGCACACTGGTATGGAGGGTATAAAAATTGGTAGTTTCTTTTTTTATGCGTAATTTTTTGTAGTTGAAAAAAATTTGTATACATTTTTGATTACACCTACTGTATTTTATTTTTTAATCACTCAAAACCAAAAGATTTTTTGTTATACACTTCAAAATTGAGAAAACTTTCAAAAACCTAAATAATAATAATTTTGGCTTAATAAAAATAGTTTAAAAATAATTAAAAAGATTTCTTGACACTTTTATAAAAAAGTCAAATATATATAACTTAAGTTTTATACATCAGTTTCAAAAAATATTGAATTCTTGTAACAAATTTTTTTTCGTAAATTAGAGAAACTTTTTTGCTTTCTACGAAAATGAAATATTTTTTTAAAAATTTTAGTAGGCTTCGCAGAAACAGTTTTATAAAATAAAATAATCTTTTTTTCGCATGAATGTGTCGGTGTTATTAGATATATTTACACACCCCTTGAATTCGAAATCGTTCGCAAATTTCACGAAAATGGTGAAAATATGACGGTGATAGTTCAGTTTAAATCTGAGCAAATGGTTAAAAAAATTCCAAAGCACACAAGGAACCTAAAAGGAACTGAAATATCCATAGAACTAGATATGGGAACTGAGCGGTTAAAGGACAAAAAAGTTATGCTGCAACAAATATCATCGTGTTGGTGTTCGTAACGATAAACTTAAAATTGGAAACAAGTGGTTTAAGTGGAACAATAATAAAGAACTGGTATTTGGAACGCAGAAAGTGCATAAAAAACCATTTTTAGTAAAATCAATTTCTTGTGATCGATGTTTTGTTCTACCGTTTTATCCCGATTTTGACCAAATGTATATTATTTGAAAGGTATTTCTTTTTAGCCGTTTTGCAGATTTGCAGATTTTAAAATTTATTCCTTTATTTTGAGTAAATTTCATTTAAAGCTGCTACTAACGCATACATAAAATTATACAATGCCATGTGTGTGTTTATTAAATTTGTTAATGTGTAATAAAAATGAGTTTGTTTTTTGTGTTGATTTGTGAATTGGCTATAATTGATTAGCATACTTTTAGGGTCTATATTTAATAAAAATATAAAATTTCCTACAATTTGCACTCGAATTTCGAGGGCTGGAATCTGCTAGTTATAGTAAAAGCCAATAAAGATAAAGTTATACCGAAATCAAATTATATATTTACCAAAAATTTAAAAACAACGTACATGGGCTAGAAAATAAATTATTATGCAATGAATTTTTAAATATATTAACTCTTTTGATATTGTTATACTATTAGAAACACATATTTGTGAGGAAATATTTGAAAATTTTAGAAAATATTTCAAAAATATGTAAATATATTTTTTGGTAACCGACATACATAGATAGCAGACTCGGTAAAGCTATTGGCGGCTCTTTGTGTGTAATCAACACGAATATAAAGCAACATGAAATTAGGTGTACGTTTAATAATAACTCAGGCATAGATGTCTGAAATATCACAACAGAAGGCACTGATATTACGAAATATCCACTATATTTACGTGGTGCAACATGGGAAGAAGATTTCGGGGTAGTTGAGAGTCATTTTATTGAAAATGGTGCAAATAATGCGCTGGTAATTGGTGACTTGAAAGTAAGAATTGGTGAAATGCAACAAATGATGAGTAGGAGATCCAAAGTTGGTGTCCTGCTTACATGGGAAGAATAAAATCCAAAGATGTGGTTATAAATGGCAATGGAAAGAAGTTTATGGAATTATTTTTGAGGATTATGGCTTAATAGTAACACTTTTATTAGCGGAGTAGGGAAGTCAGTTAATGATATATGTGCCGTATCACAAGAAGTATTTCATTAGATTGATAAATTTTCTATAGAAGATAAAACCTGTCCGATCATTTACCTATTAGTGTAACATTGAATGTAAAATTTAAAAAATCAGTTCATGCGTCAGGGACTCTGTTACCAAAACTTAAGTGGTTTGATAAAGGAAAAGTCAACTATGTTGAAAACGTTAAAACACGGTAAGCCAATTAAAAAAAAAATAAAAATGATATAGATTTAACGGCTATAATTGAAGTTCTGTACAAAAAAGCAATGATTCAAAAGAACTATATGTACCTAAAAGCCCACGGTTTGATTGGAAATGTCATAATGTTAGAAAAAAAATCATGTAGTCCGATCACAGGGGAGATGTGTAAACATCTAGTAATTAAAGATTTTTTTATGTCATTTTTTAAAATCAAACAGAAAGCGTCATCTATGTATCACTTATAGCAAAAACTGTTTCAGCTAATTAAACAACTCTTTGCTGTAAAACGTTAAAAATATCCTAATATAAATGTATGTAAGTGATACATAGACGACGCTTTTTTTCTCCAATACAATCATAGGTCACACACCGATTAGTGTTACAGCTCTCACCGATTTGTGTTACGCTGTTTTTGTGATTGTATTGTGAGATAGAAATTTACCCCCCTGCGCGTATATGTAGATGTTTACACATCAAAAAACATTTTGAGAATAAACCAAGTTACATACTAGCTAATAAAAGATATAAAGAAATCTGCGAAGAAAACAAATTAAAATACTAAAAAATTTAGAATTTAAATTAAACTGCGTTTTGTGATAGCAACACTTGGTGGAAATTAGCAAGAGAAATTCGCAATCAGTCATGTACACAAACAATCAATGTCTCACGTCTGAATTTAGGATGTTTTTTTATGGACTTATTAAATCCCGCACATATGTTATGCACATTTTCATCATGCGGATTCTTTTCTGGACTCTGAAATAACAACTTTAGGGATAATAGAAGTACTCTATCTTCTTATGAATTTTTTTTTAAAATTCGACAGTTGAACTATTAGAAGAACTGGCTTTATGATATAATAATCTTTTTAATAGAATGCAAGTAGATGAAACATTTACTTTGAGTGTAATGTACCCAATATTTGATAAAGGTAATATAAATTTGCCAAGTAACTACCAAGGCATTTCATTTTTGAATTATGTATGCAATATTATGATGGGTATCATGAAAGAATGTCTATACACATGGACTGAACAAAACAACATTATTACTGAATTTCACGCAGGATTCGAAAAGGTTACTCCACAATGGACAATATTTATAACTTGTTCATTGTCCATTGTTCATTTAAAACGTATTGAAAAGAAAAAAATGTACGTCTTCTTTGTTGATTTTAAGGCAGCTTTTGACAAAGTTGCTCAGAAATCACTTATATTTAAACTACATACGCTTGGAGTTGTGACGGTGATCTGTTTTGCTCTGCACTATAGCAAAAGAATTTCTGTTACAAGCAGAATAAGAAAGAAGAAAAAAAAAATAATAACCTTGATCTTGAAATTATTTTCAAGTTCAAGTATGTACATATAAACAACACCTTATATGGTAATATGTTGATGGCATTTTTTTTTTTGGCAAACTGATTTATGGCGTTTTTTTCTCTTCATTGTGTTGTATTAAATCATGAACACATTCATATGCAATCATGCTGGTCAAACCACGTATTTTCTTGTATTGATCTCACTTGCTCTCATAGTCATATATGAGTGGGAGTGTTATAAATACTAGAAAATATTATGAATGCATATGAATGTTCTAAATGAATTGGTGGTGATTTTGTTTTTTTAATAAACAGGTTTCTATCTGCAGATGAATGAATGAAGATGAGAAGGTTTAATGTAGTAAAGTTAAATTTAAATCGAGGAGTTGAATATTGATTGTAGAACCGACCGTTTGAGGAAAAACCGTAAATTTAAAAATAAAAAATGTAGACTTTAAATTAAAAAAAAAAAATATTATGTAAAAGTAATAAAGTTTAAAGAAATGTAAAATTAAATTTTAGAAATAGTTAAGTGAAATTAAAAGTAGTGAAAATTTAAGGAATAAAAACAAATAAAAATTAAATAAACTTTAAGAAAAAATTATTAGATTTTATGGACATCTGAATAAATAAAATTCTGTGTTAATTAATATTATTTCTGTTTGTGCTAAAGAAAACGTTCTGAGCAAAATGTAAATTTAAAAATCGAACAAATATATTTTGTAGTTATCTTTTGGTATTAAATCTATAATTATTTAAAAAAAAAACTAAACTAAAAATTAAATCGAGTTAAGAACTAAATTGCTATAAATATAAAATATTAAAGTTAAAAGTATAATTAAAATTAAACAAAAAAAAAAAAAAAAAAACATTATCGACATAAACCAAATAAGCAATACTACAAAATTCCGTCAAAATGAATTGTTTCTTCTCTAAGACTGTATATTAATTATCTGAAATAAATAAAACCACAAAATATTGGATACCTGTTTGATAAAACAAAATTAAGGAATTAAATTAAAGTTTACATCATAAACCAATCAAGCTTATACAACTACACACAACCACGGCGTCTGGAGGCAGCAGCTTCATCGGTACCTCTTCAACACCAGCAATGGGGCGGTAAATATTTTAGGCTGTATATGCAATTTTTAAATGTGATCGAAATTAAATTTTTCCTAAAGTTAAAATTTGTCTTACCTCAAAAAAAAAAAAAAAGGTTTTACTAAAAGTTTTTCTTACCTTTGTATTAAAATTTTTGTAAGCTATTAAATTATATTCTAAATAGTTTTCTAATTATAAATTAAAAATTTTTTTGATGTAACATTTTCTAACAGTGAAAAGCTTTTCCATTAATTATATATTGTTAAAATTAAAATTTTACATAAAATGAATTGGGCGCAAAATAAAATTATGGCAAGTATAAATTGCACTAAAATAGTGCTAAATTCAAATTGATAAAGTTAAAATTTGGTTAAATATAAAATTTTGCTAAAACAAAACAAAAATTTAAAAATTTCCCTAAAAGTAAAATTTTCCTAAAATCGAATTTTGCTAACTTAAAACTTTGCTAAAAAAAAAAAAAAAATTGGCTAGAAATTAAAATTTTGTGAAATAATACAATTTTGTTACAATAAAAATGTTGCTAACGTAATTCGAAATTTTAAATTTAAAAACCCTTAAAATGAAGGGTAAATAAAAACTTTTATATTTATAACCCAATGTAGAAAACCAAAACCCAACCAAATCTTATCATTCCAATTAAGATGGAATATCAAGTAATATGGTAGGGAGGGCAAAAAAGGGGCATAACAGCTAGTCCCCACCGGAAAGTAAGTATGCCATCCATTTAGCGTCCGTTTAAATTGACAGTTTTTTTTGTGTAAATCGCACGTGAAAATCTGTAGTGCGGTTTCCCTGGGCCTGAGCAAGACCCCACCCATCCGGCGAGCTAGGCCCCTTCCCAAGCACGTGCGACCAGCAAAGGCTCAGGGAAACAGGAAGCGGAACTTCCAACAACCGCCGCACCATTACAGAAATGGCGCCCAACGTGGGACAGATAAGTGATAATTTCGATAACCACGTTGCTAACACCAACGTGGGGCCCGATCGACAATAGACCGGATTTTTTTTAATTTATAATTTTGCCTAAATAGGAACTTATTATTTAATTTAACTTTTTTAACATCTGTGCACCGGGAAAGCACAATTGTTCCTAATTCCTTTTTTTAGTATATGTGTACTAAAGTTCATACCTGTTTTCAATTTCTGGAATTTCAATTAAATATATGTAAATCGCTATTTATATTGACCGAAATTGAAACTGGCTTTGACAATTTAGTTCACCCTACAACATTTAATTTATTTTTGTGATTTTTAATTTGCTTTGGTCAGTAAAAATTATTTGTGGAATACAGGAACTTCGTTCTAAATGAACCGGTACCCTGTCCAAAATGATTTTTATGGTACCGAAATAGTAGCAAACTCTCGGAAAAAAAAATATTAAAGTCTCAAACTTAAAATTTTTATTTTTTGATGGATGGTCATACTTACTTACGGAATTTGTAGTAATTGGTTTGGTTTTGATTACTACATTGGGGATAAATTTATTGAAAAAAAAAAAACATGTAAAATATTTAAAACTTTTGCGTGGGTTCGATTTGAACCTAATATAATTTTAAAACCTAATTGAAATTTTGTATTGAATCTAATTTAAATTTTAGAATCCGATTTAGTTTTCCACAATCTTTTTTTTTGATATTGATTTAAATTTAATTCATTATGAAATTGTTGACATTAAGCTAGTCTTCATTCATTCATTATCTCATAACATAGCCTAACACCATTTTAGAGATAGTCATGTTTAACGCATTTGCCAACAACACCTCTGTTTAAAGCCTTTTTGTTTATGATAAGAGAGTTCTAAACACCGGTTTTAATTTAGTAAGGTCCCCCAAAACCTCTGCGTCCATGTCCATTGTTTAATGAGAGAACTTAAAATCACCGAATTTTGAAAGGAACAAAAACCATGTTTTGAAAAACCCCAACAGCGTAAACTGCTGTTTTAATTTCTTTTTTTTTATATGCAGAAGACCTAAACTCAAGGCAAAGTTTTAAAAATGGCAAACCTTAAAACCCATCGAACCGTTTTCAGTTGATTTTTCCTTTCATGGAAATCAAAACCATCTGTTTTGTGACGGTGATCTGTTTTGCTCTGCACTGTAGCAAAAGAATTTCTGTTACAAGCAGAATAAGAAAGAAGAAAAAAAAAATAATAACCTTGATCTTGAAATTATTTTCAAGTTCAAGTATGTACATATAAACAACACCTTATATGGTAATATGTTGATGGCATTTTTTTTTTGGCAAACTGATTTATGGCGTTTTTTTCTCTTCATTGTGTTGTATTAAATCATGAACACATTCATATGCAATCATGCTGGTCAAACCACGTATTTTCTTGTATTGATCTCACTTGCTCTCATAGTCATATATGAGTGGGAGTGTTATAAATACTAGAGAATATTATGAATGCATATGAATGTTCTCAATGAATTGGTGGTGATTTTGTTTTTTTAATAAACAGGTTTTTATCTGCAGATGAATGAATGAAGATGAGAAGGTTTAATGTAGTAAAGTTAAATTTAAATCGAGGAGTTGAATATTGATTGTAGAACCGACCGGTTGAGGAAAAACCGTAAATTTAAAAATAGAAAATGTAGACTTTAAATTAAAAAAAAAAAAATATTATGTAAAAGTAATAAAGTTTAAAGAAATGTAAAATTAAATTTAAGAAATAGTTAAGTGAAATTAAAAGTAGTGAAAATTTAAGGAATAAAAACAAATAAAAATTAAATAAACTTTAAGAAAAAATTATTAGATTTTATGGACATCTGAATAAATAAAATTCTGTGTTAATTAATATTATTTCTGTTTGTGCTAAAGAAAACGTTCTGAAAAATGTAAATTTAAAAATCGAACAAATATATTTTGTAGTTATCTTTTGGTATTAAATCTATAATTATTAAAAAAAAAAAACTAAACTAAAAATTAAATCGAGTTAAGAACTAAATTGCTATAAATATAAAATATTAAAGTTAAAAGTATAATTAAAGTTAAAAAAAAAAAAAAAAAAACATCGACATAAACCAAATAAGCAATACTACAAAATTCCGTCAAAATGAATTGTTTCTTCTCTAAGACTGTATATTAATTATCTGAAATAAATAAAACCACAAAATATTGGATACCTGTTTGATAAAACAAAATTTAAGGAATTAAATTAAAGTTTACATCATAAACCAATCAAGCTTATACAACTACACACAACCACGGCGTCTGGCGGCAGCAGCTTCATCGGTACCTCTTCAACACCAGCAATGGGGCGGTAAATATTTTAGGCTGTATATGCAATTTTTAAATGTGATCAAAATTAAATTTTTCCTAAAGTTAAAATTTGTCTTACCTCAAAAAAAAAAAAAAAAGGTTTTACTAAAAGTTTTCCTTACCTTTGTATTAAAATTTTTGTAAGCTATTAAATTATATTCTAAATAGTTTTCTAATTATAAATTAAAAATTTTTTTGATGTAACATTTTCTAACAGTGAAAAGCTTTTCCATTAATTATATATTGTTAAAATTAAAATTTTACATAAAATGAATTGGGCGCAAAATAAAATTATGGCAAATATAAATTGCACTAAAATAGTGCTAAATTCAAATTGATAAAGTTAAAATTTGGTTAAATATAAAATTTTGCTAAAACAAAACAAAAATTTAAAAATTTCCCTAAAAGTAAAATTTTCCTAAAATCGAATTTTGCTAACTTAAAATTTTGCTAAAAAAAAAAAAAAAATTGGCTAGAAATTAAAATTTTGTGAAATAATACAATTTTGTTACAATAAAAATGTTGCTAACGTAATTCGAAATTTTAAATTTAAAAACCCTTAAAATGAAGGGTAAATAAAAAAGTTTTATATTTATAACCCAATGTAGAAAACCAAAACCCAACAAAATCTTATCATTGCAGTGGGTTACCTCCAATTAAGATGGAATATCAGGTAACATGGTAGGGAGGGCAAAAAAAGGGGCATAACAGCTAGTCCCCACCGGAAAGTAAGTATGCCATCCATCCATCCATTTAGCGTCCGTTTAAATTGACAGTTTTTTTTTGTGTAAATCGCACGTGAAAATCTGTAGTGCGGTTTCCCTGGGCCTGAGCAAGACCCCACCCATCCGGCGAGCTAGGCCCCTTCGCAAGCACGTGCGACCAGCAAAGGCTCAGGGAAACAGGAAGCGGAACTTCCAACAACCGCCGCACCATTACAGACTATCAACAAAAATGGTGAAGTTTCTAGACAGCGTTTATTCTACAACAATTTCCACTGTATGGAATGGCACTGAACTCTCAGAACCTTTCGAAACAATATCAGGTGTTAAGCAGGGATGGTTACTATCGCCCCTACTATTCTCAATTTACATAAACGACCTTCATGAATATCTGGGAACCAGAATTGAAGAACTCAATGTAGGACTACTCATGTGACATTGTTATATTGGCTGAAGAGGTAGAGGTTTTGCAGAAAATGATTGAACGTCTTGAAGAATACTGTGATTACTGGAATCTAGAAGTGAATCTTACAAAATCTAAAATAATGGTATTTAGAAATGGTGGAAGATTCGCTCACCATGAAAAATGGGTTTTCAAGGGAGATGAGGTTGAAATTGTCAATGAGTACAACTACTTAGGTATGATATTAACACCAAAAATGATTTTCCCAAAACATATTCCAAATAGAAACGCAACGACAAAAACAACATAAACGCCACATGGAAGTCATTTCTAAGAAAAACCACATATCTCTAAAAACAATATATCACTTATTTGAAGCAGTTAGTCGTTCCATACAGTTCTATAGGGCTCAAGTTTGGAGACATACTCATTTCGAGGAAGTAGATAAACTACAGAGATATTTTCTCAAGCGTATTTTAAAATAACAAAATTCAACACCTAACTACAGAATCTGGTCTGGAAAACTCCCAAATATACACCCTAAATTTAAAATTACGGTAACTAAATCGGACGCTTTTTAAATTAGTACCGTCCTGCCTTCCACATAAACTTAGCGTTAAGATTCTAAGAAAAAACCTATTTTGAGTGAAGAATTTAAACCAATTGGGAAACAGCTTGGACATACAAAGGTAATCAGGTATAACATCACAACTACGATGAACGTTTAAGAAGATCATCTCAAACCCAAACGTTTTATAAAAACAAAAATTTAACAACAGGACAATACTAT
The DNA here is from genome assembly GCA_963682025.1 of Cordilura impudica. NCBI lineage: Eukaryota > Metazoa > Arthropoda > Insecta > Diptera > Scathophagidae > Cordilura > Cordilura impudica. Next base: position 236,688,086 of record OY821517.1, on the reverse strand, counting down.
TTTATGAATATGACCGATAAAAGCTGTATAATGTGGACCTTCAAAGCACGCTGTGAGTTAATAAAATTAAATGGTACAGGATTTTCAATCAGAAATAGTCAAGAATACTCGTTGTGCAATACAAGAGAAATTGAAACTATTCAACACTTTATATGCATTTTAAATTGCTTCTGGCTGCACCATTTTGTTTGTATAATAATATCAGAGGAGAATTATATTAAAATCTTAGACGGAGAGTTGTATAATTGGGAAACTTTGGTTAAATTCATTATCAACGCTTTACGATATCGAATTATAGAATTATACTCATTAAATCCGATTTTTCCGGGTAACGACATAGTCAAAGACGTATGATATTCTTTAAATTATGTAATTATACCCTCCACTCCAGTGATCAGAGGGTATATATAAGTTTGTCATTCCGTTTGTAATAATTAGAAAAAAAAATTTCGACCCCATAAAATATATATATTTGTGATCCTTATAACAACCGGAGTTGATATGTCCGTCTGTCCGTCTGTGGAAATCACGATGAAGGCATCAATTGGGCAGCTAGGGTGCTTGTTGACATAAAAAATGATTCACTGACATCCTGAGAAGTTTGCTATTTAAAATCGTCCAAATCGGTCGATTAGGGCCCGAGAGTTGAATGAAGAACTAAAAAAGTCTTGAAAAATATAATTTTCTATGTTGTTCTTGTCACGATCACGCCCTCAATAGGATAGATAATGTGATCATTTTTAGTGAGAATGATTCAACAAATTAATGGGAAGATTTCTATTTCAAAAATCATTAAAATCGGTGGAACAGGTCCAGGGAAATCTCTAAAAATTAAAGAAAAATTAAAAATATGATGTTTCTATATTGTTCTTGTTGTTATTCTAAATGCTGTATTGTTGTCATAGCTGTACTTGTTGTTTTTGTGGTCGTTGTCATAATAATATAATAAAAACTAACCCTTTGTACATTTTTTTTAATCAACTCTGGTAGAAAAATTTAAAAGTTTCCATTGTTTTGGCATCACTAAAAAAATTTACTAGATCATTTCTGTCATTGCCACCAGCATGCTTGCAAAGTTTCAGATCGATTGGGTCACGGGAAAGGGGCTAAAATCGATCCAAAATTTTTTCGACAAGCACACACTACGAGTTAATATAAAGGGAGTAAAAATTCACCAGCATCTAAAGCAAATAATGCTAAAATACCCAGTTGTTAATAAAAAAAAACAATGTAAATTTAGCAAAAAAAAATTTTATGTATTAATTTATTTAAAGAGAAAAACACAAAAATAACGTTTGATGTTGTATTTTTTGTGTGTAATATTTACATATACATACATACACATATTAAATAATACAAATAATTTACATATATTCTATATATGTATATCCATAATAACTGCATGTTAGAAATAAATCGGCATATTATTTTATTTACATAAAATTCTGCAATATTTTGTTGTGGGGAAAATACATTTCTTTTGCATTAACAGAGTGTCACTTCATTTTGCTCAGCGTGACTATGCCACAGTAGATGGCGCCACAATTTTTGTTCTAATTAGCTTTGCAATAGTTATTTCTATTTTAACATGAATGTCAATATTTTCAAATAGATATCATACAGCACAATGTTAAGAGTATACACGGGCTGGTCTTTCATTATTTCATACGTTTTTTCATTATTCTTTTACAAATATGAACATAAGTTTGGCATACTAACTTTTTGTTGTCTTTATAAAATAGAGTTACCGAGTTCATCAATGAGTTTTTTGCTTTCAAAACAGTTCTACATAGTTATATAGAATTATTATTCTGCTTTACCTACAAAATATCTGATTGCGATTACATCTAATTTTTAAAAATTGTTTATAATTACTAAAGCAGTATTATTAACATAAATACAAAATTGCACTTTTTAAATTTTCCATTCAAATTTTAGAAAATATCAATTCTAAAAACTGGAATTAAAATTTCCAATTATAAATTATATTATGTTAATTGAATTTCAGAAAATCATATCAAAACGTCGGAAATAATAATTTTAAATTTAGAAGACATCAGTTGCTTCAAATCCAAAAAAAAAACAACAAATATGTTTACATTTAAAAAATGTTTACATTATAAAAATATTGGCATTCAGGAGAAATTAATAGCTTTTCAGTTACTTCTTTTAACGATAGTCGAATCATTAAAAAAAAGAAAAGCAAAATTATTAGTAAAATTTTTAAACGATATTCGCTATTGTTAAAGTCAGCTGTTGTTGTTATCTAAACGACAACCAGTTTTGTGTTGTTTATTCAATCGATAAAAACTTAAATTTTTAGTTTGAAATGTCGTCATACATAAATAAAAATCATAAAATAGTGAAAATATTTTGCTTTTATTAAAAAATCTTTTTTATATAAATAAAAAAATTAAATAGCATATTCAATTCATTATTTCATTTTCAAATAAATAAACAGAAATATTAGTAAAAAAATAAAGATATTAAACATAAACATAAAATCATCCTGTCAAACACGAAGTAATTTGTTTTTTTCTATTCTTTGTGTTTTTCGCTTATTTTGACGGAGATGCCACTCGTTTACAATTTAAATCAATAGAAAAATAGATTTGTCGACTGTTGATAAGATGTATGTACTTATTGAATCACTTAATCCTTAGTGCAAACAACAATAGCTGTCGATATATTTTGCGATTGTCGGATCGTTGAAATTTACAGAATCGGACTACAGAAAATATTAATTTAAATTCAATGAATTTTATAAATTCTCAAATGATATTTAAGAATTGCGAACATAAAAATTGTTACATAAATAAACGCAATTTGATGAGAATGTTATTTATATATAAATTTTCACAATTTTTTTTTGGAGGAATATTTGAAGTTTTTCAGAAAATAAAGATAACAAATTATTTTATTTAAAATGTTTGGGACATTTGGTTTTTTGCGTTTGGCATCCCTAATTTGATTATTTATTATTATAAATTTATTCTCTATGTTTTCCAAATATGGCAATATTTTAATAAAAAAGTTTAGAGAGCTTTTTTTGGTTATTATTTTGTTACTCCATCCGACCTACATGGCCGCAATGAAAAAATATTTCGCCAGTTAAAAGAAACTATACAGCCATCTCCAATTAGCACGATTTAATGCATATAGCCACCCTACACAACCACTACCTTTGCAATGGAGGTAAGGGCGAGCTATTTAATTAGCAAAAACTAAATTAAACGAGAAGTTATGTCATATAACCGGAAACGCAGGCATATAGGAAACGCATGCCTATTTTTCCAATATTTTGTTTACATTTATTATCAATACTCAAACCGAGGTGGAGGGTATCAAAGATTCGGCACAGCCGAATTTAACACTCTTACTTGTTTTTATATTATATCTTTGAAAATAATGAGTTACTACTACTAATAGATATATATATGATTAATAATTATAGACACTCCCTTATTTCATTACCTTTAAAGTTATTTGCATTGTCAGTCTTGCACAGCACTGAATATTTATTAAATTGTTTTAAAAAAATTTAAAAACTTAATTAATGCATAATCTGTTTTCATTTATTTTGGGAAATGGTAGCGGCAAAACAACTTTGTCTACGAATAAATCCACACACTTAAAATATATAAAACAAATATTTTTTTTATTTTTAGAATTTTGGGTTTTTCTTTAGCTTTTAACTTATTAATTACGCGACTTATATGAGTACAAAATGGCTTTCAGTTACCATTAAAAAATCTATCCTAAATGTGAAAACAATTTTGGATTGGAACTTATGTATGTATGCTAGCATTATTATTTTATGCTTTATTTCATCAGAAATCCAACAATGACGAAAATTTTGGTAAAAAGTTGCTACTATAGTTTTATTGCTTAAGGTCTTGGTGTCATTGTAGGTTCAACTAACGTGTGTGTGATTTGTATACATGAATATAGTACGTTTTCAGTGACCAAGAAAGCAAAAATTTAGCCACAATGTGAGCCAATTTTTAGATCGTGTTATAACAAAAAAGTACGAAATAATTGGATTGGCAAGGTTTATCTTTTTTATGTCGTCAACAGAAAAGAGTCCGTTGCCCAATTTTATAAACAGTATATTTCCGTTTCAATTTAAATAATTTAGAAATAGTACGTTTAGTTTTCATCAAACTTTTTGTCATAACGGATTGTTTCATGATCGGTTTATATACGCGACGGTATAGTCATGTGTACTATGTACATACATACATAATATAATAATACTCGTGCACATAAAATAAGTATATGAAGATACCTATATTATCAACAACAACACTGCAGATATTGCGTGTGGTGAATTGATACGAATAAAAATAAAAAAATTATAAAAAAAAAAAAAATATTTGAAAAATATTCCTGCTCAATTAGTGAAAACTTTTACATAATTAAATAGTGAAAAATTACCGAAATAGAACGAAACAAATAATTTATAATTATTATTAAACAATTTAGAATTGTCTCATAATAATAAAAAAAATAAGAGAATTAAGAAATTAAGCAAAAATATTTAATTTATATTAGAATAATATAAATGATACATACATTCATACATTTTATCGTACATATGTATGTATGGTGCAAATAAAATATGTTAAAGGGTAAATCGAACCTTGAAATAATTAATAAAATGAGAATAGGCAACAACCATTTTGCATTTTAAGTGCCACAATCTTTTTTATGTATTGTGGTCAACTCAACTTGAAAATCGCAATATGTTTTTTTCTTTTCAAAGTCCTTTTCAGTTAAAGTACTAATTTGAGTTGAATACAATGTTCGCATTTTTTGTAGCATTTCTTCTATTATCTACGTATGTGTTGATATAGTTAGAACCAGAAAAACTTGTCCATAAATGTTTTTTTTTATATTACGATATCGATTGGCAGGTCGCAATATTTAAAATTGAAATAGTCACACTAAAGTGCAGACATTTTTCAAATTGTTGTTGCTTAGGGTTATCAAACCGTTTAAATTACACATCACATAATTAAATGATACTACCGTACTACGAGTATTACTTACGAAAGGAATGATTGAATGGAGATAATCAAAGAATGATATTGAAGCTTCGAAATTTTCAGCAGTTTACATGTCTTTACAAAGTTATTCAAACTTTATTTATTCCAATTTTATTTCAGAGCAGCCCAAATTAAATTTATAGCATCTTGATTTTTTTGTTATCATAATTACCTAATTGCGTTGTAAATTTTTTCAATATACCTATACATACTGTAGTTTTTAAGATAACAAAACGTAATTTCAAATTTGAATAGTAATTCCAAATTCGTAATATGTACATTTACACAATTTACACAATTTATGACACCTATGAAGGTTAAATTTCGATAAATTGGCAATAAACACAAAATTCCCTTTTTACAGACAAAAATACACAAAAGTACGGTAACGCGTAAAACTATGTAAATTCTAAAACCAAAAAAGAAACGCCAAACTATTAAATACAAAAAAACACTATTTTTCAGAACATAAAAACAAATTTAATGTTTTTGATTTCATTTTCAAATGTTTAGCGCTCTTCTACTTTTGTTTTTTTTTTTTTTTTTTAATTAAATGTAGAAGTTTATGTAGGTAAACCAACAAATTATTAATTTAATTTAGTTATTTTTTTATTCAAATATAAAACATACAACATACAATATACATACATAAAAAACAGTTTAGGTACCCAGTATGCATTGAAAAATTATTTCTCCAAAGTTGGAGAAAAGTTAAGTTCTCAAATTGATGTCCAATGTAATACTCAACTTGCGTTGAACAATTTGTCTCCTTGTTTGCTTTCAACTTGACATCAATTTGAGAATTCATATTTTTCGAGGAATTTCGTTGCTATCAAGTTGAGAATCACAAATTTCTCAATTTGATAACTTAGAAAATCACCATATAAAAAATTTGCCGCTTAAGTTGAGAATACTATAATCGGACTATTGAGTTGAATTTGAGAATTTACGTTAGAGATTTAAGAAATGTGTTTGATCTCAAATGCACATCAAGTTGATAGTAAACAAAAATGTTTATTGGGTAACTTCTGGTAAAAATAGAAACACATTTACTCTAAGCGCTCTCATTTACCTATTTTTCCAGTTCGGTAAAGCTTTTGGCACGGATGTGTTACATACATACGAAAATATTTGGATCGTTATTATTACTATTATTTTAAGGAACTTGTCTTATGAAAATGGTAGGATCTCTGGGGGATTTGATTTTTGTAAAATTATGTTCATCTCAGTCAATTTATTTATAAAAACTTTATTTTAAAATAATAGTTTTATAAAAGTAAATGAAATCATTTTCAATCCCTGCGTGTAAATTAGAATAAATTGTAATATTTACCAAACGAAAATGTAAAAAACAATATACATATGTTTATTTTTCATTGTGTGACATTAAACTTGAATGAATGAAAAATGCAAGCAAACAATGTTGATATTGAAGAACGTTTTTTTTGGCAGCTGCATCACAAATAATGTACTTAATTATTTATGTTGTTCTTATTTTTTTTTATTATTTTCTTAGTAAATCCGATTGTGATGACGTTATGTCTAAGGTACAAAAATAAATTCGTCTGCCGATATAGTTGGCAAAACCTAAACTGTGTCTTAATCCTAGAACACGAAACCTTGCCTGTGACGCGCATCGAATTCTTTTTAATGCGATATATCACGATCGCTTGAATTTTAATGTGAAATTTAATAATAACAACGTACATAAATTTTCTTTTCATTTCTAACGAAACAATATTAATTATTGAGATAAGCCGTTATTTTATTAATTTTATTTAAAGATAATTGTTCTTACTTATTTAAAAACTAGCTTAACGGCGAGGTTTAGTATTAAAAGGTAAAAATATGTAAAGTGTTCTAGGGTTAAATAACTTCAATAGCTTATGCATTCTATATTCATTGTTATAAAAATTAGCGATGCATCGCTAAACTTTTTTAACTTTAAAATTTTTTTATTTAAGAAAAAATAGCTATATTTTCAGAACTTTTCCAATTATTATTAAAAACTTTAATGAAAGCCAAATAGTGAAAGGCATATGTATGAAGAAACATTCATATGTACTATATATACATACATTAGGGATATAATTTTTTTTAAGTATCAAAAATGGGATAGCAAGTGAAATAGTACATTAAAAGTTATACAAAAATGTGAAGTATTTTTTTCGCGATCGTTAAAAAAGTTCCGCACCAAATGTAATGAGGTTTTCAGGTAAATCACTAATTTTTTCTCGAAATCAACAAATATTATTAATGTGTTCTGCTTCTCCGGCAACGACGGGTCCAAATTCTATTTTTCTATTTTTATTTTGTACTATTATTAAACTTATAAAAAATAAAAAAACAAATTTTCTTATCAATGCTATTTTATAAATGGCGTTTTAATTATAATAAGCAACAAGCAAAAAGTCCTTTAATAACCACTATATTTTTTTGATCCGCTATAGTCCCCTAACTACAAAATTAACCATTATTTCAAATTCTATGGTAAGATCTGTTTCTATTTTTTTTTTTTTTTTTCTAAAATTGTAGATTTTTGAAGAGGCTGCTCCATACATCTTTTCATAACTTTAGCCGGCCTACACACGAGGCAACCAGTTGAAGCAATGGTTGTATCAACAATGATACACACGTAGCAACGGTTGCCTCAATTAGCCAGAAATATCAAAAAGTTTTGATATTTTTCGTTGGTTGAGGCAACCGTTGCTACGTGTATATCATTGTTGATACAACCATTGCTTCAACTGGTTGCCGCGTGTGTAGGCCGCATTAGAACGACGTATTCGTTTTGTTACGCAATATGTCGAAAAACTTTATATTACATCAGCTTTCCTAGTACCATTTTTCGATATAGCCATTAGTTTTGGAGTTATTGAGGCACAAGTGGAATAAAATTTTTCTTTCCAAAAATTATGGAATTTGTTAATTCAAAAAATGCATGAAAAATAGAAAGCAACAAGTACTTCCCAGTTTTAGTACTTAGTCTTAAGGCGGTATGTACTAGAAATAAAATAAATTTTGTTTCATGAAAATCCATGAATAAATTCATGTTTTATTCCCGATAAAGTGAAAGTACCTAGCTGTGACATTTTTTAACGTAAATTTGCGTAGAGCCAAAAATTTTGTATTTTTTTTAACGGTACTACCCTATTTTTATACAATATTTCTTTTTAATCCTTTTTATTTTGTTGTCTCTATATAACTTATTTATGTGCGTCTCATATGCGACTGGGTGTGACTACCTGCGTGTATGCTTATTTATTCTCCTTTTTATTGTGAAAATGTGATTTTAAAAACGTATATAAAGGCACCACTTTGTACAATCAATAACTCAACAAGTTATTGCGGACAAGACAAGTGTTTATTTAAAATATAAAAATAAAAAAATTAGCAAAAAACTTAGAAAAATTTTGTGTCACAATGAGCCAGATATATTTTGCTGCCATTTCTCAATTTTTTACCAAGATTATTATTTTACAAAGATTATTTTAAAATAAAGGTAGAAAACATTGACCAATACTGGACACCCAGTTCAATATGTGATAATTGCCGAATTATTTTAAGAAACCCATCTTCATCAAACTCTCAGTAAGTACTTTTACAGAAAAAAAAACTACAACCTATGCTATGTGGAGAGAAACATCGAGCCATGAATTTGACTGTTATTTTTGTTTAAGTCCTAAGAGCAGTTCCGGTCCTACCCCACCACTTCAGCCGGTGGATTTACACTTCCCGTTCTACATCAATATAGAAAGGCACTTCTTGAAAATCCGTGTTATATACCATATAGTAACATTTTATCACCAACCTTCATCGTTGAGCATGTGTAGTACGTAAGATGATCTAAGACCGAAGCTTCACAATCAACTTGAGTTAAATGATCTTATAATAAACCTCCAGTTAACAAAAGAGAAATGGGAGCTTTTAGCATCTCGCTTAAGAGCGAAATTTCTTAGAAATGATGTCAAGTCAATTGCATCCAGGAACTGACTTAAGCCATATGCCAATTTTTATACAACAAAAGATAATGAGTGTTTTTGTAACGACATAAGCGATCATTTTGAGAAGCTCGACCAAAAATGTGTCGCAAATGAGTGGCGGCTATTTGTTGATAGTAGCAGAGAAAGTCTTAAGGCCGTTTTAGTAAATATTGGGAATGAAAAGCAATCTATGCCATTGCAAATGCCGTGAATATGAAAGAAGCATATGAAACTATGGTCACTTTATTCAGAAATTTGAACTATGAAAAGCACAACTGGAAAGTGTGTGGCTATTTTAACAGGCCTCCAAGGTGTCTATACAAAATATTGCAGTTTTCTCTGCCTCTGGGATAGCCGAGATCGGAAAAATCACTACATAAAAAAAGGATTGGAAAACAAGAGCCAAAAGCACCATAGGCCTACATAATGTAAAGTATCCTGCATAGATTAAAAAGGACAATGTAATCTTACCACCACTACATATAAAGCTGAGCTTAATTAAAAATTTTGTTTAAAGCGCTAGACAAACCTTTCATTTGCAAAAAATTGGTAAAGGCGTTATCGATGGTCCTCAACTTCGAAAAATGCTTCTAAGCACTACCTTTAAAAAGTTCTTATCATCAGATGAGAAAGCTGCGTGGAACTCATTTTGACAAATTGTTTCTGACTTTTTAGGAAACATCAGGAGCCCAAATTACAAGGAAATCTTTCGTGATTTGTTTGAAAACTATACATAAATGAATTTTTTATTCGTGTTTGTTTATTTTTCTAATTTTCTAATTTTATGTCTAAAAATGTCACTAAAATACAGTTCTTGCATTCGCATTTGAATTTTTCCGGAAAACCTTGGTGCCTTAAGCGACGAGCATGGTGAACGATTTCACCACCAACTTAAGACCATGGAGAAACGTTGTAAGGGACTATGGAATTAAAATATGATGGGAAATTTTATTTGGTTCGTTATAATAGAATCAAACTGAGGAAATCATACGAGACGAAACAAAAGTCGGAACTATTTTTAGATTATGCTTCGTTAATCTTGTTAACTTTGTCTGTTAAATAATATCTATTAAATGCTACTCAAATGAACTGTTGTTTGAATTTTTGGTAATGTAACAAAATATTTTTTCTGTCAAAACCTTCACTTTATCGGAAATAAAAAACGGATTTATCTATTGATTTTAACGAAACAAGATTTATTTTATTTCTATTGCATGCAGCTTTATGATTAGGTACTGAAACTGGTAATTATTTGTTGCTCTCTATTGGCTATGAATTTTTTGAATTCAAAAGTTACGACAATATGAATGGAATAAAAATTTAAACAAACCTTACAATAGAATTAGAAATAATGATGATTTTTGCCGTTAGGTGACTGTTGGGATCAAAAAATATAGTAGTTATTCAAAGAGAAATTTTTTTTTTGCCTATTACGTGGTGCCATGTCCTAAGATTGCTTAAAAGTTCGCGTACCCCAAATGTAGGAAACAATAATAATAAGCGGGTGAGTTGTGTTTCTTAATATCGGCATGAATTAAAAGATCCTACAGTTTTCCTTTTATATGATCTGTTTCTTATTGCACCACTCATGACTTTAATTGTCCATGGGTTAGTCATTCATAGCGAAATTTTTTTGATTATATTTTAGTGACATTATCTTGAAAAATTATGTTAGAAATATTCTCAAGTAATATACACTATTTATATTTTTAAATCAACTAGAGAAGGGAAGCAGCTTTATAGGGCTATTACTAAAAATGGTAGTATCGGGTTTATTATTAGACTACTAATTAGTGGGTATAATAGATATACATGCACAAAATGTTCTCGATATAAATTTTTATCTGGATCTTACGACCATTTTAGTCGGTCTAACATTGCTTGTCCTCTGGTCGATAAAAGCTTATATACTAAATTAAATCTAAATATATTCATATTTGCGACCGGTAGTTTCATTTCGAGGTTGAGATGGACACACAAACGGACGGACTTCGCTAAATTGACTCTGTGATTCGTTTGTGCTTATTTTCTATATCTAGTTATTGCCTCAGCATGGTATTAACCAAAGCCCTTATGACACTACATTTTTTTTTGCATTGTCTAAGTTTTGGTGAACAGTGCAAATATAATGTAATAGGAAAACTGAACAGGTGCAAAGAGTTCAGCTATATTAAGATAAATGGCAAAATGTCAAAAATTTTACTAAAGTTGTCGATAAAGAATTAAGTGCTGTCAAAAATAATTCAAAATTTTTCAAATTAAAATTGACATTTCAAGCTTGAAACATTAAAAGTGTTGCTGAATCAGCGGTTTATGGAAAAATTCAGCGATTTACCGCTTTTTTGCTTCGTTTCTCATAAACAAAAAGTTGAAAGCATTTAATAAAAGACACAAAAACATAACAACAGGAACAGTAATTTACAAAACCAAAAGAAGAAAAACTAAAAAAATCTAAAAATTAAAATATAGATATGGATGAAATTATTGGCGGTGTGGCTTAACTTCAAAAAACTGTAATCGAGTGTATACTAAAAAAAAAATTGCAAATAAATAAAGTCTGAAAAGTTTTCTTGTAGTTGGGCAGCTACAAGATTTATCAGACCCATGGTATACTGATTGGCTTCTGTCAAACAAATCTATATATTATTAAGTGAAGGTAAATTTTTAGTTCCCTTTTTAAGCAATATGCGGGCAAGGAGGAGTGTGAAAATTGCCACAAAAATATATTAAATTATATGAAATAAAATATTTATAATAATTCGCTACACCCTGTTAATGCGAATGATTTAAATTATATATCAGATGCTCTGTGTTGAATTGTTAATGGCTAAAATTGATTAACATACCTTTAGGCTCATTTAAATATTCATAAATTTTAGATATGAATATATACATCAAAAAAACATTGGAAGACAAAACTTGAATGAAAAAATAATATTTCCTAGAATTTGCAGTCGAATTTCGAGTGCTGGGCTATACTAGTATGAATAAATAAGCTTTACAGCAGTTTGTGAGAAATGAAACAGGCTCTTGAGTTTTTGGCAAAGATTTGAAAAGTCTAATGTATCAAATGCCTTGGAATGATCAAGCAAAACGTGAAATGATACCATACTGTTATCTCCTCTGAACTCAAATTAAGCTCCTCTGAAACTCAAATTAAGGCAGAAATACAACTGTGTTTTGGTCTGAAACCAGATTGCTTGTGGGTAAGTAGAGAATTTTCATGTAAAAAGTGGTTCATCTATGTGTGGATTATACGTTCGAAAACTTTAGATAGAAAAGGTAGTATAGCTATCAGTCGATATGTATTATCAGCTTTTGGTATAGGAATAATCCTTGCGTGTTTCCACGCTGATGGAAAAGTACAAGTTGTAACAATCGTGTTGAAAATGTGTGTTATATATGCATATATATATGATATATATCCCACAGAATTGGATTTAATACTTAATAAAGATTCTAGAACGTCTTCTTGTGTGAAATGTATAAAATTAAAACATAGAGTACCATTAGAATTATCACTATTGAGATACATAGTATTAGAAGTATTATCATAAAATTTGGAATATTGATAAATTCAAAATTCATTTCACTAATATCGATTGCATTGCCAATATTAGCTGTACCGTTAAAAATACCCAAATTTGAATTTCTCTCCACTTATTCTTCGAGCAAACAGCTGCTTCAAACCTTTCTTTGTAAAATATTGATTTTGAGTATCTTATTTCCTTATGGCATCTTTAAAAGCATTGTGGAGCTCGGTTGTTCTTAATCGCTTCCATCTCTTATAGGTTAAATTTTTTTCTGTAATCAAACTTTTTATTTCGTTACTTATTTCGTATTTTATTTATCTTTATTGGAATGTATTTTTCATATATATATTGAATATTGTTTGTTTTGGTTCCATGAAATGGCCGACAATTCAGTTTCCAACGACTGAAAATTTAAGTTCTTAAAGTCTCTAAACGTTATTGATTGTGATTGTTTTTGATTTTTTATATTGTGGTCATAAGAAAAAAAAATTATGTCATGTTTTGTGAACATGGATGCGGAGAGCTGATCAAAGAGTAATAGTTTTGAATGCTTATTAATGAAATACAGATCAAGTAGACTACTTGAAGTCTTTATAAAGTGAGTTGCAATAGTACAATTAACTAACATCAATCCAATGACATTCATATCATCCACCAACCTTCGATCAGATATTATATTTTCATTGAAGTCTCCAGCAATAATAACGTCGGTGTAACCAAGAGCAAGTGTTGTTAGCTTGTATAGCAGTGGATTCAAATCAGCACCTTTATTAGGCTTATAAATGGAACCAATTAAAAGTTTTTGGTTATTTTTGTTCAAAATTTCGAGAAATTACATACTCCATTTTTTATCTGCTAGTGATTTCCAGCATATTCAACCGATTTACAGATTTATTTTTAATTGTTTGGAATGGTCTGTGTTTGGGGTATAGTTTGGTTCAATTATGACTAGTGGGCGTGGCGAATCGCATACCAAGAAAATATTTATTATCAAATATCTAGAGTACTATAATACCGATTGTCTTGAATATAAGTTATTTTACTATGCATAGAATAGCCAAAAACTGGATGGATCGGACAAGATACCATGGCACCTCCTATTCCAAGTAAATATTTATCATCAAATATCTAGAGAGCTAGGACAACGAGAGTCTTGTAACTATTGTGAGGCCATTAGCTATTAGTGGGAGTAGTCGCGCCTAAACTGGGCGGTAGCGTACCAGTAGGAGTGGCACATGCCACACAAAGTGAAATTTGTGAAGTGCTATTATAGTGAGTGCAGCAGTACAAACGTTGTAATATTTAACAGTAATTTTCGCCAAGAAGGATGACCTTTACAGGATGACACAGTAAGGTCAATGGACATGTTAATTCTCATGCAAAGTCAATATTATAGATATAGATTCCAATGTGGTTTTAATTCACGAAAAACATTTTCAAATGTGTCAAACAAAAATCTTATCCTATTTTTTCTTATCCATTAAAAAGCTTCTTTTTACCTCTACAAATGTGATGGAACCATATTTTAATGCTACTTTCAGAAGCAAAAACAATACACGCTCTGTAAAATATACCTAAAGACTGAAATATGCTCAAAGAATTTACTTATATGAAATATATGGAAAAATATGCTTTTTAATTCAATATGCTCTGACAAGTCGATTCCGTTTCTCCTAAATTATTCTGAAATGGATATAATAAATTGTATCTGTTTGTAAATATCGTAGACAGGAAAAAAACATGATATTGCATAATTCTTCCATGGTTATGACTGTTACGGTCTCTTTTCAACATTCAAAGCGCCACATTTCCCAAGTTATGTGCAGTCATTATAAAAAATCCAAGACAGCAGCAATAAGTAAAACAGAATACGACATTGTGACATACACACAGAAAAGTGTACCCGTAATATACCCTCCACTCCAGTGTGCAGAGGGTGTATATAAGTTGGACGCAATAAAATATATATTCATGATCCTTATAACAAGCGGAGTTTATATAGCGATATCCGTCTGTGGAAATGACGACCAGGCCATCAATAGGTCAGCTAGGGTGCTCGTTTGTATAAAAAATGAATTATTATCTAATTATTGAATGTATTAATATCTAATTATAAGCTTTACTGAACCACTTAATAAGTGCAAGTTAATAAGCGCGCTGTTGCTTCAAAGATCTATATCGATATGATAAACAAGTAAGAAAATTATAGTCGGTCTAGACCGACTATACGATACCCTATACCATGGTTAAGAAACCCTATCTCTTCGGTCCAACTAATTGTATATAGAAAATAAGTATAAACAAAATTTGAGTGGCATTGTTTTTAATATTTTTGGCTGCAGATATGAAAAAGTTCATATCGGGTGCTATATTTATATGGGGACTAGGTCGGAAAATGAACTGATCCTGACCATATTTGGTAAAGTCACTTAAATTTTGAAAAAATATATACAAACCAAATTTGAGAAAAATTTGTGCAATATTTTTGTTTTTTTGATAGATTTAGGTGACGATCGGGAAGCAGCTGTATATGGGGCCTATGACTAAGAATTGTCCTATAGGGATTATTTTTGGATTACTGATTAATGGATATAATAAACACATACAAACCCAATTTGACTGAGATCTATATGATAATTTGGATCTTCTGTCAATTTATGTCGAATTCATAGGGGTCATTTGTATGGGGTCTAGGTCTGAACATTGGACTGAATTTCACCAATTTCAATAGCATTCATCCTATGGCCGATGAAAGATTATTTACCAAATTTCGTCAAAATATATCCATAATTGCGACCTGTAGTTTGATTAAAAGGTTTACATGGACACACAGACGCACAGACGGATGGACGGACATCGTTAAATCGACACAGAAAGTGATTCTGAGTCGATCGGTATAATAAAAGATGGGTCTAGGTCAAATATTTTTGGTAGTTAAAAACAGCAGCACAAAGTCATTATACCCAAACCACATAGTGGTATAGCTTATAAAAATAATATTGAGTGAAGAAAATTTAAGAGTAGTAAAATAGGGTTGCCATATTAACAACTACCTAGTTATTAATAAAAAAAAAAAATACTCTAAATTTACAAAAATTTTTTTCAAATTTTCTTATGTGTTAATTAAATTAAAGAAAAACACAACAATAACTTTTGATGTAGTTTTTGCGTGTAATAATTACATATACATACATATATCAAATAAAAAAATTATGTCTATAATCAATATCAATATTCTGCGATCAATATTCGAAAAATGTTACAAATTGATATATGCAACTGTTGCAAATATCAAAATACTATAAATAATATACATATCGCACCTTAAATAACGGGTGATTTTTTTGAGGTTAGGATTTTCATGCATTAGTATTTGACAGATCACGTGGGATTTCAGACATGGTGTCAAAGAGAAAGATGCTCAGTATGCTTTGACATTTCATCATGAATAGACTTACTAACGAGCAACGCTTGCAAATCATTGAATTTTATTACCAAAATCAGTGTTCGGTTCGAAATGTGTTTCGCGCTTTACGTCCGATTTATGGTCTACATAATCGACCAAGTGAGCAAACAATTAATGCGATTGTGACCAAGTTTCGCACTCAGTTTACTTTATTGGACATTAAACCAACCACACGAATGCGTACAGTGCGTACAGAAGAGAATATTGCGTCTGTTTCTGAGAGTGTTACTGAAGACCGTGAAATGTCGATTCGTCGCCGTTCGCAGCAATTGGGTTTGTGTTATTCGACCACATGGAAGATTTTACGCAAAGATCTTGGTGTAAAACCGTATAAAATACAGCTCGTGCAAGAACTGAAGCCGAACGATCTGCCACAACGTCTAATTTTCAGTGAATGGGCCCTAGAAAAGTTGGCAGAAAATCCGCTTTTTTATCGACAAATTTTGTTCAGCGATGAGGCTCATTTCTGGTTGAATGGCTTCGTAAATAAGCAAAATTGCCGTATTTGGAGTGAAGAGCAACCAGAAGCCGTTCAAGAACTGCCCATGCATCCCGAAAAATGCACTGTTTGGTGTGGTTTGTACGCTGGTGGAATCATTGGACCGTATTTTTTCAAAGATGCTGTTGGACGCAACGTTACGGTGAATGGCGATCGCTATCGTTCGATGCTAACAAACTTTTTGTTGCCAAAAATGGAAGAACTGAACTTGGTTGACATGTGGTTTCAACAAGATGGCGCTACATGCCACACAGCTCGCGATTCTATGGCCATTTTGAGGGAAAACTTCGGAGAACAATTCATCTCAAGAAATGGACCGGTAAGTTGGCCACCAAGATCATGCGATTTGACGCCTTTAGACTATTTTTTGTGGGGCTACGTCAAGTCTAAAGTCTACAGAAATAAGCCAGCAACTATTCCAGCTTTGGAAGACAACATTTCCGAAGAAATTCGGGCTATTCCGGCCGAAATGCTCGAAAAAGTTGCCCAAAATTGGACTTTCCGAATGGACCACCTAAGACGCAGCCGCGGTCAACATTTAAATGAAATTATCTTCAAAAAGTAAATGTCATGGACCAATCTAACGTTTCAAATAAAGAACCGATGAGATTTTGCAAATTTTATGCGTTTTTTTTTTAAAAAAAGTTATCAAGCTCTTAAAAAATCACCCGTTACAAATGAGTCACAACTCAAAATTTTCAAATTTTCAGGAGAGGCAAAAAACTGTTTATGTAAAAATGATTGTATTATTTAAAAAAATGTAGTTTCATTATGAAAAATGTCCATTTTGAGGAAAGTTTTGCTATAATTTATTTTTTTTAAATTTATATTGTATTTGTGGAAATAAAAATAATTTTGAGTTATGACTCTCTGACTGAAATTTTTTCATTTGACTAGTGATGTTATCTCAAGTTATGCCCCAGATATAACAGCATTTTTCCTGTTAAAGAAGATAGTTATCAGAAATAAATTTTTGCAGTATACAGAAATGTGTACCGTGAATTAATTTATGGAAAAAAGTCAATTTTGGAAAATTTTGAGTTGTGACTCTTTTGTATTTAAGGTGCGATATATTCTATATATGTATATTCATAATAACCGCATATTGGAAATAAATCGGTATATTATTTTCTTTATATTATTTATCAATGTTTTCATAGCATTCTAATTAATATATAAAAAATAAATGTTTTTATAACATTATAATATATATAAAAGCTCACTGTTTTCTAACAATCAACCCAAAATAGTTTTCTCCTTAAAGGTGCTATTACACGAAATGTTTTTTACATATGTACTGTCACTTTTTTTATCCATATGAAATTCCTCATGTCTGTCAAAATAGTCTTTTACATACGATTCATAATTTTTGCTATCACACGTACATATGTATATCCGTATGACATAACCTCTAAATGTAAACAACAGCTGATTTAATTTGTGAATTTACAAAAATTTATTGTTAAAAAAAAGGTTATATATTTTTTAATTGTTAATTAATACTAAACAATTTATTTTTCTTTCAATATTAATCTTTAAAATTTACTCTGTTTTTCTTTCGCCACAAACAGTGTTGTATTTCCATATGTTTGTCATGCAAAAATAGAACCTGTTCTAATTGAAAAATGTACTCGTGACTTTCCTCATGTATTGTACATAAACAATGTTTTATATGTATCACACGATGTGTACAACATTTGTTGTGGGAAAATTTGACAGTACATATGTAAAAAACACATCATGTAATAGCACCTTAAGGTGTTTTCAGCACATCTAATTTGCACACATCGTGTGACCCCTTCTAAACATTGTTTATGTACAATACATGTGGAAAGTCACATGTAAATTAGAACAGGTTCTATTTTGACATGACAAAACATATGAAAATACAACATTGCTTGTGGCGAAAGAAAAATTGGTAAATTAAAAGGATTAATATTAAAACAAAAATAAATTGTTTAATATTAATTAACAATTAAAAAATATTTAAAATATATAACTTTATTTTTAACAATTAATTTTGTAAATTCACAAATTAAAAAATCAGCTGTTGTTTACATTTAGAGGTTATGTCAAACGAAAATACATATGCAAGTGTGATTGCATATATTATGAATCGTATGTAAAACGACAATTTTGGCAGACATACGGAATTTTATATGAATAAAAAAAGTGACGTTCATATGTAGAAAAAACACGTCATGTGATATCACTTGTATGCATACTAATTACATATATAAAATTCTGCAATATTTTGTTTTCGGGTAAATACAATTGTTTGGTATTAACAAAAAAAGTTCCACTTCAGTTTGATCCTTAGTGTGACTATGCCACAGTAGATGGCACCACAATTTTACTTTGAAAAAATATTATTTCTTTATGTTGTTCTTGTTATAGTTATTATGCAATTTTTTATTTTGTGTGTAATAGCTATTATTGTTATTGTTTCTGAATGTGTATGTATGACACGTGTCCTATTAGTGTTATCCCGAAATAAATCCAAACAATCGCCAATATCAAATAAAAATAAAAATGAAGTAACTAGTATTAATAAAAAATTAAATGACTATTTATAGATTTTAATAAAAATTTATCAGATTTTCTAATTTTTTTTTTTTTTTTTAATCTAAAATTGAGCTTAAAGAAAAATTTCTATATTACATGTTTCTTGTTTGAAATCATTTTAATATTAAATATTTTGTATACAATTAATCATGATGAATTCAGGATATTTGATTTGTAGAAAATCTTTCAGAATAGGAAGTTTAGGCTTTAATATATATAAAAACAACTCAAATCTATAACCGCAAATCTTTCAGCCCTTGCTTTAAAAACAATTGCACATATGTATATTTTTTAACTCTCATGTTATTGTTAGCGACGCATTCAATTATTTTAGTGGTAACTTGTGGATCGGATTTTATCAATTGATTTTTATTTCGGAAAATGGGTTAATCATATTGATAATTTTCACAAAAAATATAAAAATATAAATAAAATAAAATCCATATACAATTTTTGGATTAGCTGTTATATTACTTTCGTAAATTATAATTTTTGAAAATAATCGAACACTCGGCTTGTGTCAATTTTATATATATCAGTATTTTCCTTTGTTTCGATATTTACTTCTGATACAATTTTGTGTTTTTATACCAGTGGTGGCCATCGAGAGAATTGAGTTAACAAAGCTGCGTTCACACTACGTGTTTTTCTTATTTTTTTAGCACGTGTAATTTGTACACATAGTGTGAACCCTTTCAAACATTGTTTATGTACAACACATTTTGCAAGACATATGTAAATTTTTCAATTAGAGCAGGTTCTATTTTGGCAAGATAAACATATGAAATTACAACACTGCTTGTGGCGAAAGAAAAACAGAGTAAATTATAAAGATTAATACTGAGAGAAAAATAAATTGTTTAATATTAATTAACAATTAAAAAATATATAAAATATAAATATAACTTTACTTTTAACAATAATTTTTTGTAAATTCACAAATTAAATCAGCTGTTGTTTTCATTAAGAGGTTATGTCATACGGAAATACACATGTTCGTTTGAACGCAAATATTATGAATCGTATGTAAAACGGCAATTTTGACACACACACGGAATTACGTATGGATCGTAAAACTGAATTTACACTTGGAAAATACACATAGTGTAAACACACCTTAATAGTGTTTATGAGCATGTGTTAATTGAACTACACTGATCGAAATCCATGGACGTAACACAATGCCGATATTAAATGGGTTTGTGTAGATTTTGTATAAATGTTTATATGAATGACTAAAAGCGAAAATAGTTCAGTTCACGAAGAATATGGTAAAATTTTAAATATATTTTGTTGTTTTACATTCTGAAAATATAAAACAAAATGTGAAGAACATTTAATATCTTTTATCCATAAGTTTGAAGTTTATTAAATCAAAAAAGTAATAATAAATAATTCATTTCTTTAAAAAACAGAAAAGTGGTATGTTACCAAAAACTAAAAGAATTTACCAGCCTGCAGTAACTGGATATTTTTAAAATAAAAAAAAAAATGCATATGAGACAACTATAATGTTGCCAAATGGAGGCGACGTATGTAATTTATAGAAAATGTTTAATTTATAGTTTATAGTCTTCGAAATTTTCTCAACATTTTTGGTTTCTTTCAGATATTCTCTGTGTACCTATTAAAAAAATATATATGAATTTCAAAAGGCAATGCGACAAAGACCTGCTTTGTTCAAAAGCTTTCATAAGACTGAATGAAATTGTTGTTTACTTTTACTCTTTGGTGAGTATTTTTGTTTTCGTTCGGCTGTATACATATAAGAAGCCGAGCACCAGCGTGTTTGGTACGGACTTCACTGTTTTATACCCTTCAGACCAGTGTGCAGAGGGTATATATAAGTTTGTCATTCCGATTGTAATAAATCGGTTTAAAAGGTCCCAAGATCTCAATGAACAAGTAAAAAAATCTTACAAAAATATGATGTTTCTATTAATGTTGTTTTTGGACCAGATTTTATTATTGTTGATTGTTTGATTTATTGGGTTTACTGAAAAACAATAGTTGTAAATACGACGTAACACTTATAAATTTGTGTCATACAAAAATTTGTGTTGAAAAATGTATTTTATTTGTAAGTAGTTTTTAACAAAAATTGTAATTTGTTTATAATGTTAAATGTGTTTTCAAATAAAAAAGGCTCCCTGAAGATGGATGGATATCATCCGAAACGCGTAGGAGAAAAAGCGAATTGATGGTTTTTCAATTGCGCTGAAAATAAAAACTGACCAGTAAACCCAATAAATCAAACAATCATGATGTTTCTATGTTGTTCTTGTTATCGTTGTTGTTATTCTAAACTTGGTATTGTTTGCCAAAGCTGTACTTGTTGTTGTTGTTGTGGTCGTTGTCCAAAAATATAAAAAACAAATAATGATCAAGTATCTAGTTATTAATATAAAATTAACAATGAAAATTTTCCAAAGTAATGCGTAATATATGTATAAAACTTAAACGTTGTTATACTTTTCTTATTTATTAACTTATTATTAAAAAAACACAACAATAACTTTTGATTTCGTATTTTTTGTGCGTAATATTTACATATACATAAGTACATATATTAAATAAAACAAAAAATATATAAAATCTACATATTTCAATATTCTGCGATTTTTATAATATCGCAAAAAGTTAGAGATTAACAATACCGTTGCAAATATCAAAAACTTTAAATAATGTACAAATATTAATATATGTGTATCTGTAATAAACTCATATTATAAATAAATAGGCATATTATTTTATTTATATAAACTCAATATCAAAAACTATGTATTACATGACAAAAATGTTAAAACTGTACACCGGACCGCGAGTAAAGAAGAATTAATGAGTTTTTTTTTGCTTTCAAGACAGTTCTACATAGTTATATAAAATTATTATTCTACTTTACCTACAAATTATTTGATTGCGATGACATGTAATTTATAAAAACCTTTTATAATTACTAAATCATTGTTGTTCATAAAAATACAAAATTGCTAAAATAAAATAAAAATTTACATTTGAAATTTTTACAATGGAAACATGAAGGTTTTCTTCTAAAATTTTATTTTATTTGTCAACTTTATGCGATATAAACATTTTTAAAAAGTGATATAAATTTTTTACTGTGCAGATTTCTTTCATCTCATAATTACAAATAAAACAAGTAAGGGCCATTATTACAACTTGCCGTTAGTTAAAGGCTGGATTTTGTCTGCCCGATAAATAGCTTTGTATTATTACAACTTTAATTTTTTATTGTTATTACTATTAATAATAATAATACTTAATGGATAAAAAAAGTAATAAATAAAGGTTTTATAATGTAAAGCCATTTATCGGTCCGACAAAATCCTGCCTTTAACTAACGGCAAGTTGTAATAATGGCCCTAAGAGTGTTAAATTCGGCTGGCTGATACCCTCCACCTGCATCTTAAACTCAATATTACAACCAATATTGGGTATGGCTACCACTTTGAAACTGTTGTCGGTACTGAAATTTAAATTTCGAATACCAATTAAATTTAAAATTAATTGCTTTTCTTCTTGGCCAGTTTCTATTATAATTCCTTATTATAAAGAACAATGATCGTGTCTTATATAGAAAGAATTCGTTACTATTTGAAAAATGGCATTATTTTTCTTTTACTAGAATAGAAAACCCCTAATGAAATTCATTTTATAACGCAGCCAGCGTTATAACACCCAAAGTTTGATCCCTAAAAGAAAGTTTTGAGATAATTCATGTCAACTAAAAAAAAAAAATCAACTGATTCTTGGCTAAAAATTTCCAGATATTAATATGAAAAAAAACAAATTTTAAATTGTAGTGAAAATGCCAAATGAATGACTATACTATAAATATTTAATATTAATTACTGAAAAATTTAAAAACAATTAATGCCAACGAACGACAGACATTCAGTTCGTTGGATCGCATTACATATGACTGGTGTCTAGTCATTGTGTATTTTCACTCACCGATAAATTTGCTTAGCTTTAAGTTTTAATATAAGTATTATTATTATTATAGATAAAAAGAACAAGTTAAATAAATAAACAGTCAGTATCATTAAAATAAAACAATAAACTAATTGATTTCTTAAAAAGTTCAGAACACAATATGGCGACAGTGACAGGACTACGTCGGGAGAATAAGAATCCATGACGTGGTCCAGTATAAAAGTGAACTTAAGACTGCGAACGTATTTCAATATTGACGCGTTATTCCCAAATAAATGTGAACTTAAGAGTGCGAACGTATTTCAAAATTGAAGTGTTATTCTCAGATAGAATTTCGGTCTAGACCGACTATATGATACCCTATACCATGGTTTATAGACCTATCATTTTTATTAATTTTCTGGGCCTAATCGAAAAATGTAGCGATTATGACCATATTTGGTAAAGTCGCTTATATTTTGAAAAAATGTATGTAAACCAAATTTGAGAAAAATATGTGCAATATTTTTGTTTTTTGATAGATTTAAGTGAAAATCGGGAAGCGGCTTTATATGGGGGCTATGACAGAGAACTGCCACATGGGGTTTATTTTTGGACAACTGACAAATGGATGTAAGCACACACAATCCCAATTTGACTGAGATCTATATGATTATTTGGATCTTATGGCAATTTAAGTATAATAAAAGATGGGTCTAGGTCATATATTTTTGGTAGTTACAAACAGCAACACAAAGTCACTATAACTAAACCACATATAGGGTATAATAAATATATATACAGTGTACAATCTATAAATAATTCAACAACTTAAAAATACTTTTGTATAAAATAAAACTAATACAAAAGAAATGCCTGAGTTACTATTAACCACACTAATTATAACACATAATAATGAATTAATTGCCATAACAAAAATGTCAATTGAAAAAAAAAATAATTTAAAAAAAAAACAAAGTGTAACACAAACTCTGCTTGAAATTAATATCTACCATAGAAATTTTTAAAAAAGCTAGGAACAACTACAAATTATTATGGGTGAAAAAATACTCTATAATAGTTACAATAAAAAAAGAGAGAGAGTTGAACAAATCAATAAGAGAGTAAACAAAATATACTTAAAAGAGTAAAAATTTTTTTTTATGTAATGATCTTTAATACAATAATTTGAAATAAATTTAGAAGAGTAAATAGTATAAAAGAGTAAAAAATATAACAAACTGAAAGAGAAAAACCAACAAGTGCATTTAACAACAAAACCCCAAAATGTTAGTAATTATAATTTTACAAACGGCAACACATATGAATAATGTGAAAGAAGAAAATATTTTTCTCATATATCAACATATTATACGAAAATTAGAAAAATAAAAACTTTTAATTGATGGCTGATGACAACCATTCTTGCGGTTAAAAAAAAAACAAAATCATAAATAAAGAATTACATCGAAACATTATACATACATAATAAAGATGATACTTAAAGTGGTAAATAAAAACAGAAACAACGCCAACCACCAACAACAAATATAAGGAGACACAACAACTAAATATAAGAACCATAAGAAAATCATAATGAAAGATTCTAATATTCTAGACATATTCTTTTTCCATAACCTACCAGATTTTGAAGGAAATTCGTGAAATTTATATAGAGCCTACCAAACTCATCCCTATAATGCTCGCCCAGAGCGCACATAAGATAATAAAATATAAAATTAAAGACGAAAAATAAAGAAAGAAGTTGCATGATTTAGTTAGCAATGGGAAAGTGGTTTAGATCACTATTTCCAGAGCTTGAAGGTAGCTCGTCATCAAAGTCTGACAACGTACCCTAGGGATAATGAAAGTAAATATATGAATAATATTATAGGATTCGAATCAACAAATGAGATACCGAAACTAACACATAAACAATTTTTGTACTAACACGATTGTAACAATTTTCTATTTGAAAAACATATGACTGTCATTGATGATGTAAATATCCATCATTGCTGATATTGTAGAGTTGTTTTTTCTACATTTTTTCGTAATATTTGTGCATTCATAAATTAATTTAATTGTGTGAAATTGTTTAAAAAAAACAAAAATATGTACACCAAAAATACAGTTTTAAGTGAAAAAAGTCTATTTAAGTCTTTAATCATCTTAAGATTCGATGACACCAAATTATGAGAAGTAATAGGGACAATATTTCTTGCTGAAAATAAATTTTTAACTTTCCCAAAAAATATTTCTTAAATTTAAGCTACAATACCAGGTGTTGTATATCGTACGGTTAGTACAAATTCAAGAGAATCGTATGCAACTCCCAGTTCCCAAAGGCAAACGACTATTGTAATAAGAGCGAAAAAATTAAAGAGGGGAAAAAATGAAATCGAACAAGTAGTCCAGTGAGTTCTCTATAAGATACTCAAAAACACAATTTTAAAGCAATATTCATTATCATGTTTTAGTAACCTAGATTATCAAGCTTCAAGTCCCGATGACAAAGCCTTGGTCGAAGCTTGTGCTCATTTGGGTGTAGTTTTTATGGGCGATGACGATGAAATCCTCAAAATACGTGTCCCGCCCCACACATGGACTATTCGCGACCCTTTGGTGTGGGTAAAGTTAATGAGATGAATTTCGATCGTTTACATATATTGGAATTTACCTCTGATCGAAAGCGGATGAGTATAATAATCAAAGATGAAAATGGAACAAAATGGATGTATACCAAAGAAGCTGAGAGCTACATGTTTCCATTGTGCAGCAACAATTCGGGACAGATGGTGGCCAAGACGGATATACATATTAATGAATTTGCTAGATTGCGTCTAAGAACATTAGCCGTGGCTAGAAGAAAAATGCCTGATGATGAGTACAATCAATTCATAGCAGACTTAAATGAAGCCCATAGTTCTCTAGCTCATCGAAAAGAGTTGAGAACAATAAGTGGAGAGTAAATTTAGATATATGTATAACTGTATAACTGTATTTATACCCTCCACTCCAGTGTGCAAAGGGTATATATAAGTTTGTCATTCCATTTGTAATAATTAGAAAAAAAATTTTGGACCCCATAAAATATATATATTTGTGATCCTTATAACAACCGGAGTTGATATAGCGACGTCCGTCTGTCCGTCTGTGGAAATCACGATGAATGCATCAATCGGGCAGCTAGGGTGCTCGTTGACATAAAAAATGATTCATTAACATCCTGAAAAGTTTAGTGTTTAAAATCGTCCAAATCGGTCGATTACGGCCCGAGATTTGAATGGAGAACTAAAAAAAGTCTTGAAGAAATATAATTTTCTATGTTGTTCTTGTCACGATCACGCCCTGAATGGTGCAGCTACAATGATCATTTTTAGTGAGAATGATTCAACAAATTTATGGGAAGATTCCTATTTCAGAAATCGTTAAAATCGGTGGAAAAGGTCCAGGGAAATCTCTGAAAAATTAAAAAAAATATGAAAAATATGATATTTCTATATTGTTCTTGTTGTTATTCTAAATGTTGTATTGTTTTCATAGCTGGACTTGTTGTTTTTGTAGTCGTTGTGGTAATAATATAATAAAAACTAACCCTTTGTACATTTTTTTATTAACTCTGGTAGAAAAATTTAAAAGTTTCCATTGTTTTGGCATCACTCGAAAAATTTGTTAGAACATTTCTGTTATTACCACGAGCATGCATGCAAAGTTTCAGATCGAGTGGGTCACGGGAAAGGGGTTAAAATCGATCCAAAATTTTTTCGACAAGCAGACACGTGTTAATATAAAGGGAGTAAAAATTCACCAGCATCTTAAACAAATAACACTAAAATGCCTAGTTGTCAATAAAAAAAAAAAAAATTTAAATAGCAAAAAAAAATTTTATGTATTATTTTATTTAAAGAGAAAAACTCAAAAATAACGTTTGATGTTGTATTTTTGTGTGTAATATTTACATATACATACATACACATATTAAATATTACAAATAATATACATATATTCTATATATGTATATCCATAATAACTGCATGTTAGAAATAAATCGGTATATTATTTTATTTACATAAATTTCTGCAATATTTTGTTGTGGGGAAAATACATTTCTTTTGCATTAACAGAGTGTCACTTCATTTTGCTCAGCGTGACTATGCCACAGTAGATGGCGCCACAATTTTTGTTCCAATTAGCTTTGCAATACATAGTTATTTCTATTTTAACATGAATGTCAATATTTTCAAATAGATATCATACAGCACAATGTTAAGAGTACACACGGACTGGTCTTTTATTTCATACGTTTTTTCATTATTCTTTTACAAATATGAACATAAGTTTGGCATATTAATTTTTGTTGTCTTTACAAAATAGGGTTACCGAGTTATCAATGAGTTTTTTGCTTTCAAAAAAGTTCTACATAGTTATAAAGAATTATTATTCTGCTTTAACTACAAAATATCTGATTGCGATTACATCTAAAAATTGTGTATAATTACATTATTATAATGTACATTACATTATTATAATTACATTATTATTATTCACATATATACAAAATTGCACTTTTTAAATTTTCCATTAAAATTTTAGAAAATATCAATTCTAAAAACTGGAATTAAAATTTCCAATTATAAATTAGAAAATATTAACTGAATTTCAGAAAATCATATCAAAACGTCGGAAATAATAATTTTAAATTTAGAAGACATCAATTGCATCTTTAATATATAAATTTTATTCGTTAAACACAAATTGAAATTCAAAAAAAAAAAAAAAAAAAACACCAAATATGTTTACATTTAAAAAATGTTTACATTTAGAAAAAATATTGGCATTGGCATAATAGCTTTTCAGTAACTTCTTTTAACGATAGTCGAATCGGTAAAAAAGAAAATAGAAAAATTATCAGTAAAATTTTTAAACGATATTCGCTATTGTTAAAGTCAGCTGTTGTTATCTAAACGACAACCATTTTTGTGTTGTTTATTCAATCGATAAAAACTTAAATTTTTAGGTTGAAATGTCGTGATACATAAATAAAAATCATAATATAGTGAAAATATTTTGCTTTTATTAAAAAACTTTTTTATATAAATAAAAAAATTAAGTAGCATATTCAATTCATTATTTCATTTTCAAATAAATAAACAGAAATATTAGTAAAAAAAATAAAGATATTAAATTTAAACATAAAATCATCCTGTCAAACACGAAGTAATTTGTTTTTTTCTATTCTTCTCTGTGTTTTTGCTTATTTTGACAGAGATGCCACTCGTTTACAATTTAAATAAATAGAAAAATAGAGATGTCGACTGTCGTTAAGATGTCTGTACTTAGTGAATCACTTAATCCTTAGTGCAAACAACAATAGCTGTCTATATATTTTGCGATTGTCGGATCGTTGAAATTTACAGAATCGGACTACAGAAAACATTGATTTAAATTCAATGAATTTTAGAAAACCTCAAATGATATTTAAGAATTGCGAACACAAAAATTGTTACATAAATAAACGCAATTTGATGAGAGTGTTATTTATATATTATTTTTCACAATTTTTTTGAATGAATATTTGAAGATTTTCAGAAAATATAGATAACAAATTATTTTATTTAAAATGTTTGGGACATTTGGTTTTTTGCGTTTGGCATCCCTAATTTGATTATTTATTATTATTATAAATTTATTATCTATGTTTTCCAAATATGGCAATATTTTAATAAAAAAGTTGGGAGAGCTTTTTTTGGTTATTATTTTGTTACTCCATCCGATCTATATGGCCGCAATGAAGAAATATTTGGCAAGTTAAAAGAAACTATACAGCCATCTCCAATTAGCACGATTTAATGCATGTAGCCACCCTCCACAACCATTACCTTTGCAATGGAGGTTAGGGCGAGCTATTTAATTAGCAAAAACTAAATTAAACGAGAAGTTATGTCATATAACCGGATACGCATGCATATAGGTATATAACCTAAATGCATGCCGATCAGCAACCACAATGACCAAAAAGCAAACACCGAAATAAATCCGAAATAATAGAAAAGACGAAAACCGACCCAAAGAATTTGCTGAAATAATTTGGTATTAAGTTTAACAAATTGTTTACTTTTTCCAATATTTCGTTTACATTTATTATCATTACCCAAACCGAGGTGGAGGGTATCAAAGATTCGGCACAGCCGAATTTAACACTCTTACTTGTTTTATTATATATCTTTACAGATATAGATTTATTGGGCACCACGGCCGTTGAAGATGCTCTCCAAGATGAGGTAGCGGATAATTTGATATACTTGCAAAGGGCTGGTATTAAAATATGGGTTCTTATTGGTGATAAAGTCGAAACGGATTTGAACATTGCTCCCTCCTGTGGCCATATACCCCCGAATGCATTCAAATACTTAGTCATAGATTGTTCCCGCAAAGAGGAAATGCTTTTACATTTAAATTTTTTTAATATTTAATGTTAATGTTCTATTTTTTTCATTTTCGGTTTTTGGTTTCAATATTCAATGTTTACTGTTTGTTAATAATTTTGCATTTTTGCATAAATGCATTTTTAAATAAATAAATAATGAATCGCTTTTCATTATAGTCAAGCGTAACTAGTGAACGATGATGTATACACAATCAAGTGTGACCGGTCAACGATGATGTATATATTCATCAAGTGTACCCGGTCAACGATGATGGATATATCCATGGATAGTACACAGCGGTAGAGTGAGCAGTTCAGATATATATTCTATGGTTTATATACTTTCATAGGTTAGAGCAAGATGAAAAATCACATGTACACAAGAGTTTCGGTCAGTTTTTGCATATTGGCCTTAACAAAATGATAGAAACTTTGTTCTACGCGATGACAGTCGCACTGTGGCTGAAATTTTGATTTCATTGGCCAAAAGTCCAATTTTTTTGTCACCGATTTTGTAGCTTATATATCCAAATTAATGTAGCCAAAAAATTAGGTTAACCTATTGCTAATTGTGGGCGTGAAATGCTGTCAAACTCAACTGCTTTTTTAGTTTCAGAAAATGGTGCTTTTTTTTTTATCAAGTTATCGTCGATAATGACCTGCGGTCTTCTTTACAATTGCATTCTTTAGATGTTATATGTGGCCACAACCCTGCCGTTTAATATTAGGGGCGTTCTGAAATATTTATTAAACTACTATATTTGTGTCAAATTTCAATTTTAGTGGAATAGAACTTCTAGGGAACAAGAAACGTACTCAGAGAAAGGTATACCCTATGTATACTTTTGCACCCGTGACGATCCGCGGGTTAACACTTTTTTAATTTTAATGAAATTACTCAAAAAAATTTCAAATTACGGTAACTTAAATAGCCCTATAAGTATACAATACAAGTATACCGATCGACTCAGAATAACTTTTTGAGTCGATTTAGCAATGTCCGTTCGTCCGTCCGTCCGTCCGTCCGTCCGTCTGTGTGTCCATGTAAACCTTGTAATCAAAACACCGGTCGCTAATATGAATATATTTTGATTAAATTTGATATATAAGCCTCTATCAGCCATCTGATGAACGCTGTTGAAATTGGTGAGAATCGGCCCATGTTAAGACCTAGTCTCCATACAAATGACCCCCATGAAATCGACATAAATTGCCATTAGATTCAAATTATCATATAGTCTCAGTTGCTTCCCAATCTTCACTTAAATCTATCAAAAAACAAAAAATATTGCACCAATTTTTCTCAAATTTGGTTTGTATATATTTTTTGAAAATATAAGTGACTTTACCAAATATGGTCAGGATCGGTCCATTTTTCGACCTAGTCCCCATATAAATATACCATCCGATATGGACGTTTTCATATCTGCAGCCAAAAAAAATTAAGAAAAATGTCACTCAAATTTTTTTTAAGCTTATTTTCTATAGCCATTAATTCGACCTAAGAGATAGGGTCTCTAAACGCATGGTATAGGGTAGGTCTAGACTATAATTTTCTTGTTTTTAAAAGATTTTTAACCCACATATGTATGAAATGTTTTAATAAATAAGAAAGATTCAAAAAATAAAAACCTTGTTTTCATATCAAAATCAGAATCATTTCGCTAATGTTCAACAGATTCATTTAGCAAAAATTAACAAATTTGACAGCAAAAAATGATAAATTTTTTTGTAGTAATGGCAAAACTATTAGATAATATTACAAAATACAACATACAGCTTGTCAAAGTTATTTTGAGTGGAAATATTCATTGAGTGTAAACAAATTTGCAAATTTGGCAGCAAAAAATTTTTAATTTTTCAGTAGTAATAGCAAAACTTCCAGTTGATTGTACTTTTTTTTAGTGTAAAAATTTTTTTGAATATAAACATTAAAAAATCCCATTATTACAAAAAATGCTTGTAATTATTATTAAAATCCAAATATGACATTTTTTCACGCTAAAAGTTAAAAAAAAATTAAAAGTTTAACTTTGACCTAGAATGCCTTAGAAAGTACTCAATCAATTTTAATGAAATTATAACAGACTCAAACTCAAATATCTATCCACTAGAAAAAAAATGACAAAAATATTTTGATCGGTTCAAAAGTTACTAACTAATATTGGAAACTGCCTTTTAATATGTGAAAAGCTTTAATTCTTCATGTTTCCCAAATATGGCAATGTTTTAACAAAAAAATTTGAGAGAGCTTTAGAACATCTGTTGAATGAACAACAATTAGTTGATGAGCGCAATAAGCCGAAGACAAAATAAAAAAAATTTTAAAAAAATAATAATGAAATTTTAACTTTTAATATTGAAAATTATGATGACTTTGGGCTGTTGGAGGACGATGTCACAGTAAAATTTGAAAACTAGGAACTTTATTCCTTTTAACCAAACGTAAATGCTTAAATCATTTTCCAAACCTCACCAAATTAATATTAATTGATAATGATTTTTTATTGCAG
This sequence comes from Cordilura impudica, assembly GCA_963682025.1. Classification (NCBI taxonomy): domain Eukaryota; kingdom Metazoa; phylum Arthropoda; class Insecta; order Diptera; family Scathophagidae; genus Cordilura; species Cordilura impudica. The sequence continues at coordinate 236,656,113 of OY821517.1, read as the reverse complement.
GAGATAAGGATTTCTTTGATATACTTTCATGTTTGGAATTATTTGGATATTAACAGATATTGCCCTGCCTAAAACTCCTAATGAACATGATTTATTTAAATGTTGTGGTTTAACATGCAGGAATTTAGAATATATGTGTGTATATAGTTTTTAAGTATGAACAATGGTACAAAAATATTAAGTTTGTGTTAAAACATATTTAAAAAAAAATGTCCAAATATAAAAAAACTATTAACGATGATGAAAATGTTTTTACAGATGATTTATACAACTTGAAATCATTAGAAAAACTCGAAATAAAAACAAGTAAGAAATTATAGTCGGTCTAGACCGACTATACGATACCCTATACCATGGTTTAGACACCCCTATCTCTTCGGTCCATCTAATTCGATATCGAAAATAAGCGCAAACCAAATTTGAGTATTATTGTTATTAATTTTTTTGGTTGCAAATATGAAAAACTCTATATCGGATACTATATTTATATGGGGACTAGGTTGAAATGTGGACCGATCCTGACCATATTTGGTAAGATCACTTATATTTTGAAAAAATATACACTAACCAAATTTGAGAAAAATCTGTGCAATATTTTTGTTTTTTTGATAAATTTAAGTGAAGATCGGGAAGCTGCTCTACATGTGGCCTATGATTAATAATTGTCCTATAGGGATTATTTTTGAACTACTGATTAACGGATATAATAAACACATATAATCCCAATTTTACTGAGATCTATATGATAACTTGGATCTTATGGCAATTTATGTCGATTTCATAGGGGTCATTTGTATGGGGACTAGGTCTGAACATTGGACCGAATTTCACCTATTTCTATAGCGTTCATTCCATCACCGATAAAAGCTTATATACCAAATTTCATCAAAATATATACATATTTGCGACCTGTAGTTTGATTACAATGTTTACATGGACACACAGACGGACGGACGAACGGACATCGCTAAATCGACTCAGAAAGTGATTCTGAGTAGATCGGTATAATTAAAGATGTGTCAAGGTCAAATATTTTTGGTAGTTACAAACAGCAGCACAAAGTCAGTATACCCAAACCACATGGTGACATAGGGTATAAATATTTACAACATACAGCTTGTCAAACTTATTGCTAATAGTTAAACATCAAGCTTACCTCATTTTGTTATCGAATTTTTCAAGCGTACTTTTGACAAATCTATAAATATAAGAACAAGTTAGTTATTTGTTGATATTCTTCTTCTATATTTACAAGATTTCTGGATGAATTTAGTTTGAAAATCAAAAACAGTATCATTTTTTTTTTAACTACAGATTGTCAACATTTACGAGATGAATTGGATACTACATTGGACATTCTACTAGCTTTGAATGAATTTTATATTATATTTTAATATCAAAAATTATTAACTGTGTTTCAAAATGCATGAATTATAATGAAAAATAGTTTACTAGAAAACTAACCCCAACTTCACAACTAAATGAAGTTATATTTTACATGCTGTTATCATAGTAGACAGGTGCATCTAACTCGACCAAGCTTCATTAGATTTGAACTAATTGACACAATCACATTAAAGTTTGACTTCATAGCAGAGATTACCCATGTAAAGTATGCAATATGCAAAAGTTTTGTTTCTTCGCTCCCCTTTCATTATCGAAGTGATTGAGGTTAAAGATAAGATCTGCAAAAAAAAAAACTAATTATCGCTATACAAAACCTACTAAAAACAAAAAAAATACATAACTTCATATGAAATTGGGAAAATTCCAAATGAAATTGAGAATTTTTATTTGAAATTGAGAAAATTACAAATGAAATTGAGAATTTTTTTAAAAATGAAATGAATCGAGATATGTAATAATATCTCGATTTTTTCAAACATCTCATATCCATTTATAATCTCATTTCCTACAATCATAATCTCAATTGCAATTTAGTGTTTTCATAAATTTTCAGTAAAACTTTTAATTAATCTTCACCAAAAAATGAAATAAAAATTTTTGTTAATTTCTCAATTTCATTTGAATGTTCTCAATTTCAAATGATAAATTCTCAATTTTAATTAATTTTCACAATTTCAAATGAAAAATCTCAATTTCATTTGTAATTTTCCCAATTTCAAGTGGAACATTGAATTTCAATTGAAATTTTCTCAATTTCAAATGGAAAATCTCAACTTCAATTATAATTTTCTCAATTTCAAATGAAAATGGTGTAGTGGTCGTTTTTTAGAATTAAACATACAGAAATATTATTGCTTTAAATCAAATGTGTTTAATTTGGTCAAAAGTGTGCTTATATAAATATTTTTTTTATGTGTGTAATCAATGTCTTGTGTGTAATCAATTAGCAATAAGTATTAAGTTTAAACGATAAATGTTCCGATTTTAATTACATGGATCCATTCTTTAAACTACATCTAAGGAAATCGGAAATATTATTGATCATCACTGAAAGCAAGCGATGTTAAAAGGTGGTGTAGTTTTAATTGCTTTAATCAAATCCACTAATGCCCGTTTTCTCAATAGGCGATTATATTTTATCCTAACGAGAAACTGCCGATTAAAGAAATTTGGTTTTCTCAATGTCTGGTTGGATTCTATTTTGTCGCAAAGCTAACCGGCACTCATCTGCCAATTATTTATTTATCGTACAGATAAATTATTCTCCCAACTTTCATATCAATTTTGAGGGGCATTGCCAACTGAAAATAATTCTCCCAACTTTCATACGTATTTTGAGAGGCACTGCCAACTGAAAATAATGTTTTTGTCGGTACATTGAGAACCAAAATTGTTAACAGGCAGTTTATCGGTACAATAAATTTATGACCTGGTTAAGTAACAGCCAGTTTGACAATACATTGAGAAAACCGGCATAAATCTGTTATATCAAATATATTTAACTCGCTTTTTAACTAGAAATACTCTGTTCTATTGTGTAATTGTTAGTTACACTTGTGAATCGAATTAAAAAAATTTTATGCTTATTTAGCGTTTTCAAATTGGCAACACTATTTTCATGCTAGTGATACTCGTATATTCAATTATTTTACGGATAATTTGTGAATTTGAAGAATTTCAATTGATATAAAATGGTTATAAAGCCTAGATTTAACAATAAAATGGATATACAGATTTTTTGGATAGCTTCTGTAATTTTTGATTTTGAAAATAATCGAACACCGCTTTGTTTAAATTGTTTAAATTTCATATACATCAGTGTTTGCCTTCAATTGTTTTTATTTCTGTTACATATATATTTTTTTTTTTTATAAAATAGGTGAGTTCAAAAAGAATTTAAAAATCTTAGCATGTTAAGAAAAAAATTTTTTATAAAAAATATTTAATAAGTTTGTGTTGATGTTCGTAACTATCAATAATACTTTACGCAGGCATACCTCTTACACCAAATTGACTTTATATAACTTTCAAAGTTGACTTAACGACGTTCGACTGTCCGTGTGTCAGTAAACGTAAACCTAGTTCGCAAACTAAAGGTCGCCATTGTACAAATAAATAATTAGATGCAATTGGGTATATAAGCTTTTATCTCGTATATATTTTGTCGGTGTAGAGGACTTTAATTTCTTACCTGTTCATATACATAGCTTTTTTTGTTTTTTTTTTTTTTTGTTTGATGTGTAAACATCTATACGCGCGGGGGGTAAATTTCTATTTTACAATACAATCACAAAAACAGCGTAACAGAAATCGGTGAGAGCTGTAGCACAAATCGATGTGTGATTTATGATTGTGTTGGTGAAAAAATTATGATATAAAATTGTTTTTTTATGCCACTTTTTTAAAAGCGTCATATATGTATCACTTATATACGTTTATATTGGGATATTTTTAACGTTTTTACAGCAAAGGGTTGTTGAATTAGCTGAAGCAGTTTTTGCTATAAGTGATACATAGATGACGCTTTCTGTTTGATTTTAAAAAATGACATAAAAAATCTTTAATTGCTAGATGTTTACACATCTCCCCTGTGATCGGACTCACATGATTTTTTTATTAAATGTATTCTTAAATTAGCATATTAGTTATTAGCTAATTCAGATAAAAATATTTTAAAATTCTCTTTTTTAATACTAATATCTGGAAATTTTTAGCCAAAAACAAGTAAGAGTATTAAATTCGGCTATGCCGAATCTTTGATACCCTCCACCTGGGTTTTACGTTTACATTAATATCTGGACTTCTTGCACTATTTGTAACAAATGTATATAAAATATTTGAATATGTAAACACTTTGATAAACCTACTACCGAATTATTACAACAAATGCTCTGAATTTATTTAGGTCATAAATTGGCACAATGACTCCCGATTTACCCCATTTTAAATACTAACCTGATCCAGATAATTACAAACAATATTAAGTTTAACCAGGTAAATGGTTTATTTTGTAATTTTCTTTTTAATTTAGATTTTTTAATATAAAGGTGCATTTTATTTTTACAATCCTTTTCAATTTTCTAGTCCTATTAGTATAGGGCACATTTGTGAGTCCGCATAGATCAACTTTCAACTCTTACTTGTTTTTATTGTATTAAATCTATCTTTGTGTCTTTAAATTAATTAAGATAATTAAGATGAAAATATTTAACGAATTGTTTTTTTTTAGTTAATATCTGAACATTTTACTGGTACAAGGCAAAACTAAAACTGCCAAAAATTTCAGTCAAAACTATTTTGAATGTATTTGTTAAATATCGCATATTTTTTTTAAATTTTAAACTTTAAAGTCTTTTTAAGTCTGGTATTAACTCTATAATATGAAGGAAGTAAATATGTGGATTCTTTAATAACAATGACAAGTATAAAACACTTTCTTGTGCATTACATTAAAATATTATAAATTTGAACATAATTAATTTTAGAAACATAATTAATTTAAAAAAAATGTCCGATTCGTTTTTCGATGATGCTGAAAACACATCAAAGAAATACAGAACATAAAGATTTTGCTTCAGTTAGTTGAGACACGAGAAGGTACTGGATGGCTGGAGCAGGTCAAAGGTGACGACTATGAATGCAGATGCAAGGCTTTTGAAAATATATTAAAATGCGATAAATCAGATCTAAGTATACATGCTTATAACCACTGTTATAAAAAATCTTTTAAAACCAACAGTATTGCCATTATTTGAAATTGTAAAGATGCTAAATTGCAAAATAAGATGCTTAAATGTACTGGATGCTAAATTTTTTTTTTCAAATTTCATTACCTTTATACTGAAAAATTATATACTTATTAATAAATTCTTTGGTTTTTAAATCGAAAAATTAATATAAAACATATGTTTCGATTTATATTTTTTAAATTTTAATTAAAATTATTTTGGATTTCATCTGAAATTTTTATTAACATCAAATTGAGTTTATTTTAAACTTAAATTAAATATTTTTTTTAATTTTAGAGGGATTTTTTTTATTTAAAATATAACAGAAATTACATTATCAAAAGATACGATTATATTTGAATAATTGGTTTATGGAATCTAACATTTCTGTGATGTCTTCATCTTCAAGTTCTTCTTTGCTCTGATATTTTTCTGACGATCGACTCTTATCAACGACATCGCTCGGTATATTGTAAGTGTGACATCACCGATTTTTCAATTTCAATCCTTCTTTTATACGTATTACAGAACATAACAACTCGGATTTTATTCTGTTCGAAGTTTGCTTTTAACTAAAGCTATTAAACTAAACAAACGTTCAACTTCGGCTTTTGAGAAAGACAAAACTAATATAGACAATACAAATATTGATAACTCCTTAAATGGATTTTCTCCAATAGAATTTTTCAATCCATAAAGAGGTTGTATTCAGTGTTGTATCCCAGTTTTGTTCTGTGAATAACTCCATTGGATTTGAATTTTGTCTGTTTCAGATGATATAAATTTAAACTCTTCTAATATATTGGTTATCTGTTCTTTTACCCGATTTAATGTGTTTTGTATTGAAAATTTTGGCATTTTTTTTAATACAATAATATTTTTTGGCAATCGACTTTCTAATTCATTAAAAACTGCTGTTGGTGTTTACATTCTTCTATTTCAAAATGTTTTGTTATATTTGTTGAAAGAAACGAGCAGAGTGGTAAAAGGAGTAGTACACAAAATTACTGTCCTACACTTTGAGAAATTAAAACATATCAATACCATTAAAATTATATATTCAAAAATAATGAAAAAAAAAATATAAAAAAAAGATGCTAAAAGCAACTTTTTATTAATAAAAGATTCTAAGTTAGCATCTAGCATCTTTTGATAAATTTTGGATGCTAAACGACAAAAAAAAGTTGCTAAATCTAGCAACTAAAAAGCTAAAACGGCAACACTGAAAACCAAGAACAAATATTCTGTTTGAGTTGTAACATCTCATTTGCAAGCCATTTTAATTAATTGTGTAAATTTTAAATGCACATCTAACCATATCAAAAAGATGAATTATACAGAATTGTAAAAATATTTTTTTTATAATATCTATATGTTTTTTATATTATTCTTATGTAATTCTCATGATATTTTTATCTTATTTTTTATATTTTTTTTTCTTTGTTTTTATGTTATTTTTACATAATTCAAATTGAAAATGTACAAATTAAAAATAAATTTTAAAAAAAGTAGTGTAGAGGAAAAAGTGTGTGTAGGGAAAAAGGGAATTTTTTCATAAGTGTAGGGATTTCTGAAAAAATCTCCTGGCATCGCTAGTACCTATTAAAAAACAATGTAAAAATTCACAAGACAACGCGACATAGACTTGCTTTGTTCAAAAGCTTCCATAAGACTGAATGAAATTGTTGCTTACTTTACTCTTTGGTGAGTATTTTCGTTTTTGTTCGGCTGTATACATATAAGAAGCCGATTAGAGTTCAGTTTACTCATGGTGCTATGTATATGTTTGTGTGTTAACAAAAATATACGATATCCCAGTCATCATTTCGAAGATTGTTTTAGCAAAAATTAACTTACTGTGTATTCTTCGAGCACTTTTGATGATTAAAAACTGATTAATCACATGCGCTATTACGAAAAGACTAGAAAATGATTTTTGCTTTCTCTTAAAAAGTGATTTATAGAAAAATTACATTATATAAGACTCAAAAATGAGTCGAAACTGATCAGAAAAGCGGATAAAAAGGACTCTGAAGAAGATTCGCGGGAAAGGTAATATTTAATCCCAACAAAAGAATATTTTGTGATCAGTAAAAGGGCGCATTTATTACTGTTTTAATAGCACATATGAGTCAAAAAGACTGTACATGATCATTTATTGCATAAAATGCTTACTGGGATTTTATTCACTATCTGTAGAAACAGGTTTTTTAAGTAAAACAAATCTGCACACAATTTCAATTCTATTTCGTTCACAATGATACGATCACTTTGTTTACTAGCTACCAGTAAAATAAGAAAATAGTATTATAATACAGCGTAATGATGAATTGTACTTCTCAATTAGTTTATTTTTAACGTGCCATAAGTAGTTCGGTTTGTGCTAAGAAAAGCATGAATATATGTTTCCCAGGGCGAAGCTTTATCATTGCACTATGATTGAGTTGAGCTCCGCGACTATTCATAATGTGAATAGCTCGTGTCAAAAATTTTTGGAAGTTGGGAATGGCGTTTGTGTTAAGAAAAGCATAAATGCATGTTTCCCAGGGCAAGGCTCGGTCATTGCACATTGATTGAGCTGAGCTCCGCAGTTATTCATAATGTGGATAACTGTTGAAACAAAATTTTGGGATTGGCGTTTGCCTCTGTCCCGACATTAAATAACAAATTTTAAAAATTTATTGTAAATTAACATCTGACAAAAAACAGTATTTTTCTAAACACTAATTTCTTTATGGTTTACCTACCTACTACTTTTGAATGCAAGTATGCAGAGTTTATACATGTACTAAAAATACAACTCTTAAAACCGTACTATTTTTGCAACTCTAAAAATTTCAGAATTTTGTAAAAATAAAATAAAATACCGATTTATTTTAATATGCGTTTATTATGGATATACATATACAGAATATATGAATATTATTTATAGTATTTTGATATTGGCAACAGTAGTACGTATCAATTTGTAACATTTTGTGATGTTATAAAAATCGCAGAATAATTGATGTTGATTTTATATAGTTTCTTTTGTTAATTAATTAACTTAAATATTACACCAAAAAATATTGATATTGATGAATTTTTGTATTATTAACACAACGACCACAAAAACAACATGCACAGCTATGACAAAATACAAAATTTAGGAAAACAATATAGGAAAACGTCATATTTTTTTTACCTTTTCAGTAATTTCTCGGCACCTATGAAACCTATTGTCATGATTTAAAAACAGGGACCTTCTCATGATGTCAGTGAATCATTTTCACTAAAAACAAACGCCCTAGCTGCCCTATTGAGGGCGTTATCACAAGAAAAATATTAAAATCATATTTTCTCAGGACTTTTTTTAATTCTTCGCTCAATTCTCGGGACCAGATCAACCGATTTGGACGATTTTAAATAGCAAACTTCTCAGGATGTTAGTGAATCATTTTTTATACCAACGAGTACCCTAGCTATCCGATTGAAGCCGCCATCGTGATTTCCACAGACGGACAGACGGACAGTCGGACAGACGGACAGACGGACAGACGGACATAGCTATAACAACTTCGCTTGTTATAAGGATCACAAATATATATATTTTATGGGGTCCAGATTTTTTTTTCTAATTATTACAAACGGAATGACAAACTTATATATACCCTCTGCACACTGGAGTGGAGGGTATAATTATTTAATTTTTTTTTAAATGGTTGTAATATTGAGTTTAGGACGGTATCAAAGATTCGGCACAGCTCAATTTAACACTCTTATTTGTTTTATATTCACACTTCCTTTATTAGAAAGCACATCAAAGATACTAAATAAAAATTAAGAAAGTTGCAGCCGAAAAAGCTCCTTGCGTTTTTTTGAAAAAAAACATGTTGATCTCTAATTATTAAAAAAATTAATTATCTGCTTCTATATTTTTTAAAATCAAAATAAATGAAATAAATTGAAAAAATATCAACTCAGTTATTTTCACAAAAATTTCAAAAAGTTTGATAAGTTTTTTTTTCTTAAAGTTATCAGTAAAATATTGCACAAAAGGTGGTGCCCTGAAAATTTTTCACCAAAAAATTGTATACGCAAGTGAAGATATCTTAAATCAATTCGTTTCGTTGAGATACTTGGAGTCATTTGCTATAATGACAGCGACGCGTCGCTATAATCTTCGCGACTCTTCAATTTTATTGGGAAAAATAAAAAATAAATCTTATAAAATGATAAGGAAAATAAGAAGCTAAAATATCGTCTTATTATTTTAGAGATTAATAACGATCAAAATTAATTCTAATTTCTGAGCGATATAAAAAAGTAAAAAAATAATTGCTTTAAAAAAATGACCGTAATTGGATAGATATCGGTATGTTTTGGAACGCTCAAAATAGTTCTAGCACATTTCCTTCAGTGAAGTTTAATCAGTAACCATTACTTTCGGGGGTCTTTCGCAGTGGCTGAAAGCTCTCTGTCTGCTATTCACTTGGGAATAGCAAGAAGCGATTCCATTGTTGAATTTCCCTAGCAGCTCACAACTTCCGGTATTATACCAAGTATTCCCTGGTAATGTCGTACAAACACCCGTTTGTCGGCAGCTAATGTGAGAAGGCGGCAGCTGGAGTAACCCGAATGGCACGCAAAGTTTGGTGCGTCTCAGGTAATTAGGTGACAACCGCATAACAAGTCACTGAAACTCAGCTTTATCCTGGCTGTTTTTACAACCAGGAAACCTGCCTAGAGGTTTGTTGGCAGCCCCAACACTAGGATCGGATGCATTGGCCCAATCAGTCAATCAATCCTAAAGTAAATGATTACAGAAACGTTAATTAATTCAATCAATGATCCCCCAATGATGACGACTTTTGGCTTCAAAAAATGGTTTATGATTGGTACCTGGAACGTGAGAACACTCTCTGAAATTTCCAGACTCGAGCAAGTTCGAAAAGAAATGGTGTCTTATAGTTTCGGCATTCTTGGCTTAAGTGAAGTTCGTTGGTTAAACAGTGGTTCTACACAACTGCCATCCGGTCACCGCTTTGTCTACTCCGGCAATACCACTTACTTGAAAAACGGCGTCGGTATTCTTTTATCACCAAAAGCCAGAGATGCACTCATAGAATAAAGGGCAGTATCTGAGCGTATAATCACTGCACGATTTAATTCTAAGTTTCGTAAAATCTCCATTGTGCAATGTTATGCACCAACTGAGCCTGATGAGGATAGCTTTAAAGATGAGTTTTATAGTCAGCTCGAATCCGTTACAAACTCTTTACCAGTTGGCGATATTAAAATATTTCTTGGTGATTGTAATTTCAAAGTAGGAAATGATAACAAGAACCTACAGGCGGTAATGGGCAAACATGGGCTAGGTTCATCTAGAAACAATAACGGAGACAGACTTGTAGATTTCTGTGCTCGCAACCGTCTCTTTATCGGTGGAACTAAATTCCCTCACAAGGACATCCATAAATATACTTGGGAATCGCCGACTGACCAAACATTCATTCAAATTGATCACATCGTGGTCAGCAAACTATTTTTGGGATCACTTCTTGACGTTAAAGCTAGACGAGGTGCTGACATAGCTATTGACCACCAACTTCTCGTTGCCACACTCCGGCTACGACCCGCGGCTGTAAATGGCACTGGTAGAAAAGCCGAAAGGTATAATACAGCGCGTCTTCAAGACCCCTCCACTTCAGTTGTCTATAATCAAACGCTTAGATCAAATTTAGCACGAAATGAACAATATTCATGGTCGGACGTAGCGAAGGCCTGCAAAGATTCGGCAAAGTCGGTTTTGGGCCTAAAGCAGGTAAAATTTAAGCCATGGATAAGCCCTGAAACCTGGGATGGGATAGAAAACAGGAAACATCTTCGAAACTTTCGTATCCGCGCCAAAACACCAACACTAAAATTACAGGCAAAGTTAGAATACCGACAATCTGCACGCAAAGTAAATTATATGGTTCGTGCGGACCGCGAAAAATATTTTAACGACATTGCGGATCAGGCGGAAAAGGCCGCTAACATGGGAAACCTCCGTGGTGTTTACTCTGCTATTAAGCAAATGAGCGGTAACAACATCAGAAGCACCGCTACGCTGAAAGCTAACGATGGTTCAGACTTAACCACAACTGACGATCAGCTCGAACGTTGGCGTGAATTTTTCTTAACGCAGTCCTTGCCCGAAAACCAGACCGAAATTGCAACAAGTTCTACAAGGCGTTATCCGAGAAGGGATATCTCAACAGATCCGCCATCCCTTACGGAAAACGCAATTGGTAAAGTAATGTCCACTTTAATACTACAACGTATTTCGCCAATAGTCGAGCAAATTTTGCGAAGAGAACAATCTGGTTTTAGGCCTGGACGATCTTGTGTCGATCACGTAAGCACGTTGCGCATAGTAATAGAACAATCTGCAGAATACAACACGCATCTGTACTTGCTTTTTGTTGATTTTGAACGTGCTTTTGACACGATATCTCGAACATCTATGTGGTCTGCCCTAATAAACAAAGGTATTCCAGAAAAAATTGTCACCCTAATATGTGAACTCTACAAAGATGCATCAAGTAAGGTCCGTTTTAACGGAAAGGAAAGCCAACCTTTTTTAACTCTTACTGGTGTAAGGCAAGGTTGTGTACTATCCCCCACATTATTTCTTTTACTATTAGATTGTGTAATGGAAGAAACCAATAAGGAGGCCCCGATGGGCATTCAATGGAACATGACAGAATTCCTGAATGATATAGACTATGCAGATGACATATGTTTAATGGCTCATCGCTTTGTGGATATTGAAGAAAAGATAAGAAGACTCTCCAAAAACGCTAAAAAAGTTGGATTGAGAATAAACTTCAAGAAGACTAAACTTATGCGCATTGGTACTCATGTAACAACTCCATTAACAGTAGATGGCAATGTGATCGAAGATGTAGAAAATTTAAACTACCTCGGTTGCAAAATAACCAAAAATGGTGGATCGGAATCTGACATTTATGATCGTATTAATAAAGCACGTACCGCCTTCCTCAAGCTACATAAAGTCTGGCGCGCTAGGAACATTTCTAAAAAGACTAAATTACGAATATTCAACTGCAGCGTAAAATCAGTTTTACTGTACGGATGTACTACTTGGAGCTACACGAAGCTCACACTAAGGAAGATCCAAACATTTATAAATCGATGTCTAAAGCAAATATTAAACATCTTCTGGCCAAATTGGATATCAAATGAAGATCTTTGGCAGCAGGCAGATTGCTGTCCTATCGAACTCGATATACGAAGACGAAAATGGACTTGGATCGGTCATATTCTCAGAAGACCACAGAACAATATTGCTAGAGATGCTCTTGATTGGAATCCTCAAGGTCAACGTCGACAAGGACGACCTCGTAACACATGGATACGATGCACAAGAAAAGAACTCGAATCAGCTCATTCAACATGGAATCAAATTAAACTACTTGCAAGAGACAGAAATAGTTGGAGAGAATTCATTAACGCCCTATGTTCTTCGTGAACATTATATTTAAGTATATACTTGTTATATTAAGGTATATGCACTGTACATATTTAAATAAATAAAGGACATATATATATATATTACTTTCGATCCCTGATTTAAACAGAAAAATCCAATCATAGAAGCATCAATATGTTCCCAATAGTTGTAAAACTTTTTCACATTAAAGGTTAAAAACTAAAATATTGCTATTTGTATGGAGTGCGAAGATCATCCGATATAATAGCCGGCATTATTGGCGAAAATAATGCAATCAGTGATCGCTAAATTTTTTGACCTAGTCCCAATATAAAACAATGAACACATTTGCATGCCACAAATTAATAACAATACCACTTAAATTTGGTTATTGCTTATTTTCTATATTCAGTTAAAGTCGGTACTGACCGTGCACGTATGTGCGTATATCGAGGGTTTATATTCAAAAAGTGCTATCTGCAATTTACAATATAATTTATGTTTGGTTTTAAACTATTCTCTTTTTTTAAAAATGTAAAATTTAAAACAACAAAAGTACCCTTATTTTAAAAGGTACCCTTTCTTGAAAAAGTAACTTTTTTAAGAATTGCACTTCTTTTATAACATGCACTTTTTATTAAACAAGTACCTTTTCTTAAAAAATTATCTTTTCTTAAAAATTAACTCTTCTTAAATAAGCAGCTTGTTTCAAATAAATATTCTTAAAAGTACCCTTTCTTAAAAAAATACCTTTCTTTTAAAAGGTACCTTTTTATAAAAGTACCTTTTTTAAAAATTACCTATTCTTAAAAAATAAAATTTCTTAAAAAAGTTCCTTAGTTTTTTTTTATTTAAATTTTTTCTGTAATATATAATTTATACTTATTTTGCATTTTGTTTATAAGTTTATAGTTGATTGTGTGTGATTGATTGTTGTGTGATTAGTTTGTCTGGCTTTAGGTCATGTATTTATTTAAAAACAAACAAAAACTCACTAAAATTAAATTTTTGATGTTTTTTTTTTTAAATATTTCTCTTTATTCTTTCCGATATTTCGATTAGCTTCGCTAATCATCTTCCGGGATATTTTATTTTATATCTTCTTGCATTTTAAAATTGGTGACGCTATTTTTATGCACTCTTATGTTATGTTAATTATATATTCAATTATTTGACGGATAGCTTTTAAATCGGATTTAACAGAATTTTGTTTTGTGAATTTTATTTAAGAAAATGCTTATAAACATAACGCAAATTTTCATAAAAATAATTGTTAACCTTATATAGCCTAGAAATAATAATAATAATAATTTTGTTTAAATGGTGCGTGGTAAAGAAGAAGAAAGCATATATTTCAAAAATTCATAACTGCACTGTATTCTTAATCGGACCGGTTTCTGGCAATAAATCGCTGATGAAGGCTGAAATGCCAGAAACCGGTCCGATTAAGAATACAGTGCAGTTATGAATTTTTGAAATATATGCTTTCTTCTTCTTTACCACGCACCATTTAAACAAAATTAAAACAATAAATCGCTGATGAAGGCTGAAATGCCAGAAACCGGTCCGATTAAGAATACAGTGCAGTTATGAATTTTTGAAATATATGCTTTCTTCTTCTTTACCACGCACCATTTAAACAAAATTAAAAAAAATTGCATATTAATTACAATAGTAATTGCAATATGTCTGAAAAATGACGATAAATCTAACAAACAATAATAATTTTTGTTTTGAAAATAATGGAACATCCGCACAGTGGACCATATTTTGAGAAAGCGTCCAAAAGTCATTTTTTTTTTTGTTACCGATTTTAAAGTTATGTTATTCATTTGAAAGTAAATACTAGTAAACCTCGGGAGCCAAAAAATTGCGACTCTATCTCAACTATATCTCAATTAACAGGGTCTTCGAAAATGGGCTTTCTCAGTATTTTGCTAAAATTAAAAGTTTCTTTGTAAATTTTTATTTTTGAATGACTGTAACTTTTTTTGTTTAAAAGATTTTGAAGTGAAATAAATTTTGTATAATTTTGTGGCTTCCATACTATTAACGTTAAAAATGTCAATTCACTGATTCATTCCGAAATTAAAAAAAAAAATTTTAAAAAAGGTCCAAATTTTCCGAAAATCTCCTACTTAATAGAGCATAACTCCTGCCAGTCAAAAGCAGTCAGAAAAAGTCTTGCACCCTTCTATAGTCCAAACCCTCCCCTATACTCCTATACCCCATTATACACCCGCCAGTTTCCGCCCGTGTGCACCAGAACAATTTTTCTGACCCAAGGTTAGATATTTTCTGCAAAATTTATGAATACAAAAGTTGTCCACTATGTGGTTAGGATATATTAAGTTTGAGGTGATGTTTGTAACTGCCAAAAATATTGGACCTTTATCCATCTTTTATTATACGGATCGACTCAAAAACGCTTTCTGAGTCGATTAAACGATGTCCGTCCGTCCGTCTGAGTGTTATGAATACAAAAGTTGGTCGTACCGGTGCACCGAGGTGTATTTTTTTGTGTGTCGGTAGAGCTGTCAGGAGTTGTTATATACTTATAAAAAAGGGTTGAGATATAATGAGCTTAATTGTTACAGGTACATTTACATAGGTATCTTTCAAAAACATTAATAGTCTGAATTAGAGTTATATAGTTTAAATACCTGACAAAATGGGAAACAATTTAAATAACAGGTAAATGGTAAAAAAAACTATTGCGACATAGCCCTTTAAGATATGAGCAGGTATGCTTCACCTTTTAAAAGGGGTTAGGGTGTGGGTTTTTTATGCTTCTAAAAGTGGTAATAAAAGATAAAAATTTGTAAATGGTAAAAAAAAACTATTGCGACATAGCCCTTTAAGATATGAGCAGGTATGCTTCACCTTTTAAAAGGGGTTATGGTGTGGGTTTTTATGCTTCTAAAAGTGGTAATAAAAGATAAAAATTTTTATTTTACATAATTGCAAGAAAGAGTATTTATAATAATGTTTCCACAATTATTATTCATTACAATTTGTGCAATGGCTAAGTACTGTTACAGAGATCTGGCAGATATTTATTTTCAACGAAATGATGTAGACGATGTAATTTTGCACATGGTGAGCAACGACTTCTTTAAGAATTGTAACCTAGAAGACATTGAAATGTACAAAGGAAAAATTACTAATTTTGCATCGAATTTGAAAAGACGGTACACTGAATGCTCTCATAGCAAGACAAAGATGTACAAACGTTACCAAGACTGGTTAATAAAGGAACTTATTTTTGAGAGTGCATCTACAACTGCCAACGAAAGTGGAAAAAAGGGTCGACCAGCAAAACCAATTGACGGATGTAGTGAAAGATCTCGAAGGCGCAAGCTGGAGAATATCAATGAAGAAATTTCTCAAAGAATTATTAAGGATTCATTTTTGCACCAAATTCAACCAACCCAAAATAAAAAAAAATAAAATTGATATAATTGAAGAAATAGTAGAAGCGAGCCCAAGGCGCACAAAGAGGATTTTGAAAAGCATTCCTACACCAATTGAAGATAAGAAGTTTTCGCCGGAAGAAGCGTTCGCCCAATTTTTGGATTTGAAATTGACCAAAAATCAGTATAAGGAATTGCGGAAGCGAAGCAATGAAAATAATTGTGGGATTTTTCCAGAGTATCGAGATTTAGTTTCTGCCAAAAAAGAATGCTTACCTTCACAATCTGCTATTAGTGTCACTTCAACATCAGCAGAAATAAAATTGCAAGATCTCCTTGAACATACAGAACGATTGCTAAATACGCTTGATATTGATCATTTAAAAAAAATTGGTAATGGCAGCATTACTTTAATTTCTAAATGGGGATGTGATGGATCCTCTGGTCAGAAACAATACAAGCAATTTAATGCCGAAAATTCATCAGATGCTAATTTATTTATGGTATCTTTCGTTTCATTGCGCTTAACAAAAAGATATAGCGTCTTAGAGCCGTCAACTAGTAGAGCAACAGAAATTGATATATGGAAAAATGAAATTCCTTCTTCACCAAATTATTGCAGACCAATAAAATTTGCATTCAAAAAGGAAACCAAAGATGTCATAACTGAAGAAGTTCAAAAAATAAAAGATCAAACTTCAACCAGTAATATTTAAATTTGATGACCAAGACATTGAAGTACATTTTAAAATGTGTTTCACAATGATTGATGGAAAAGTTGCACAAGCTTTAACTGGAACAAAGTCAACGTCAAGCTGCATTATATGCCAAATGACATCAAGTCAATTAAGCCAACCCCCACCAGAAGACGATAGTTTTAAGGAAGCCCACGAATTTGGAATTTCCCCTCTTCATGCTAGAATACGTTTCATGGAGCATATTCTTAAATTGGGTTATGATTTGGAATTTGTCCGTTAGGCGAAACAGTGAGAAAAAACAAAGAAAATGAAGAAAAAAGAAAGCAAAAAAAAAAACAAATTCAACAAAAATATCTACAGCTAGGCCTCGTAATCGACCAACCAAAACAAGGGGAAGGAAACACATACGACGGAAATACTGCAAGGAGATTTTTTTCCGATCCGGAAACTGCAGCATCTATCACAGGTATAGATCATAATTAATAAGACGATTCAAAATCATATTACAAGTTCTAGCATGCAGCAGAAAGATAAATGCAAAAAAATTTGGAGAGTGCGCCAATAAAACAGCTATACTTTATAATGAAAAATACTCTTGGAGATATATGCCATCCACAGTTCATAAAATTTTGTACCATGGGGAACAAATAATTCAAAACAATATGCTACCAATAGGAGATCTATCTGAAGAAGCGCAAGAAAAAAGGAACAAAGACTACAGATTCTTTCGCGAGCACAACAAAAGGAAAATGTCCAGATGTTGTACTAATGAAGACCTTATCACTATTTTGTTGTGCACTTCAGATCCATATATGTCCAACATTCGTCCAACATAGTTAAAAAATTACCTTGATTTAAAAATTTATATATTTTGTAAATTTACAATAAAAATTGTTATATTTCATAAATTTACCATAAAAATTGATTTAGAAATATTTAAAAAGACAATAAAAAAAATTTAACTAAAGCATAAACATACGAGTTTTTCATTGAAACTTCTCTATCTTGAACCAATATAAGGTAACTTTTACGTTCGCTGCTTAATAAATTATATTTTAACTCGGGATCTTTCAAAAAAAAAAAAAAAAAAAACAACCTTTGGTCCTTGTGCACATTAGGACTAAAAAGTTTACGGGGGCCAAAGTTTGGCATTTTCTGAAAAAACTAACTTAAAAAATTGTTAAAAAGTATTAGTTGCAAAATTAACTGAAAAAAAATAAGACATTATATTAAAAAAAAACCTTTTTTTACCTTTTAACACTTCACTTTTGTACTAAAATTCAACTGCAAATGAAAATGTATTTTAACCCTCCGTAACTTTTTTTATTTTCGGTCGAGAAATACGTTTTATAGCAAAACATAAAGGACAAAGTCTCACCTACCAAACAAAAAACCGCATATCAGAACTCCAATCCAATCAAAAGTTATAGATTTTTGACCACCTTCTCGTCAAATGGTCCACTGTGATCCGGTTTGTTTCAATTATATATATATACATTATTATTTTCCTTTAATTATTTTAATAATTATTTCTGTTACAAATTTATGTTGTTTTTTGTTTTTGATGTGTAAACATCTATACGCGCAGGGGGGTAAATTTCTATTTCACAATACAATTACAAAAACAGCGTAACTCATATCGGTGTGAGCTGAAGCAGATAACGCTGTGTGACTTATGATTGTATTGGTGAAAAAATTATGATATGTTCTTTTCTAAACATTTTCCAATTGTCTTTCAAAAAACATCAATTTTATTTCAGAAACCATCAATATAATTTCAGAAAACATCATTTGAATTTCAGAAAACATAAATAGAATTTCAGAAAACATCAATATAATTTCAGAAAACATCATTCGAGTTTCAGAAAATATCAATTGAATTTCAGAAAACATCAATAGAATTTCAGAAAACATCACTTGAATTTCAGAAAACATAAATAGAATTTCAGAAAACATCAATATAATTTTAGAAAACATCAATAGAATTTCAGAAAACATCAATTGTATTTCAGAAACCATCAATATAATTTCAGAAAACATAATTAGAATTTCAGAAAACATCAATTGAATTTCAGAAAACATCAATATAATTTCAGAAAACATCAATTGTATTTCAGAAAACATCAATTGTATTTCAGAAAACATCAATTGAATTTCAGAAAACATAAATAGAATTTCAGAAAACATCATTCGAGTTTCAGAAAACATCATTTGAATTTCAGAAAACATAAATAGAATTTCAGAAAACATCAACATAATTTCAGAAAACATCATTCGAGTTTCAGAAAACATCAATTGAATTTCAGAAAACATCAATAGAATTTCAGAAAACATCAATTGTATTTCAGAAAACATCAATTGTATTTCAGAAAACATCATTTGAATTTCAGAAAATATAAATAGAATATCAGAAAACATCAATAGAATTTCAGAACACATTAATCGTATTTCAGAAAACATCAATTGTATTTCAGAAAACATCAATTGAATTTCAGAAAACATAAACAAAATTTCAGAAAACATCAATATAATTTCAGAAAACATCATTCGAATTTCAGAAAACATCATTTGAATTTTAGAAAACATAAATAGAATTTCAGAAAACGTCAATATAATTTCAGAAAACATCAATTGAATTTCAGAAAACATCAATAGAATTTCAGAAAACATCAATTGTATTTCAGAAAACATCAATTGTATTTCAGAAAACATCATTTGAATTCCAGAAAATATAAATAGAATATCAGAAAACATCAATAGAATTTCAGAAAACATCAATTGTATTTCAGAAAACATCAATTGAATTTCAGAAAACATAAATAGAATTTCAGAAAACATCAATATAATTTCAGAAATCATCATTCGAGTTTCAGAAAACATCATTTGAATTTCAGAAAACATAAATAGAATTTCAGAAAACATCAATATAATTTCAGAAAACATCATTCGAGTTTCAGAAAACATCAATTGAATTTCAGAAAACATCAATAGAATTTCAGAAAACATCAATTGTATTTCAGAAAACATCAATTGTATTTCAGAAAACATCATTTGAATTTCAGAAAACAATTAGAATTTCAGAAAACATCAATTGCATTTCAGAAAACATCAATTGAATTTCAGAAAACAGCATAATCGACTTATTTTTTATGCACTGGAAAATATGATGTTGATGTTTTCTTTAATTATTATATGTTTACACATCTCCCTTGTGATCAGACTCACATGATTTTTTTTTATAAGATAGGTGTTCAAATATGAACATGATTTTAAGTATAAGGTTTAAAAATGTTTACCTATTATGAAAACAACAGCTTTGTGTATGTTTTTCATGCTAATGTAATAAATTAACATAAGGAAAAACACTTATTTTCTGTGTGTACTTATGTTGTAATGTTTAGGTAGACACTCATTAAAACAGCGTCATAAGGGGACAACGGGTGGAAAATATACATGTGTAAATTCCCACACATTAAAGAGGTTTCACAAGAATTTCCCACACACTTAGAAGGTGTCACAAGATAAGAAATTAGTTCTACATTAGTTATAAGATTTTTGCTTGTAGTACTTTTGAATAATTTAAAAAATAAGGAATCAGTAATTTACAACTCCTCTACATTAAAAGACGTGTTTTATTGAAATACGTTCACGCAGTTTTATACATTGGTCCTTCGAACCGGATTCGTTTGTAGTTTTATATATTGATCCTTCGACAAAAAAAAGAAAATAAAAACGAATCAGTAAAAATTATACAAAAAATATTAAGAAAATATATTTGTTTGCAATAAAAAACAAATGCAACAAATGGAAAAAATATTTGAGCCTCAACTGGTGCTTGCGGCGAAAATTTAAATTATTCTGAAAAAGCTTCAGAAAAATTAAGTTCGGCAAGTTCAGTTAGAGGCAACAAGAGCAAGAGCCAATTCACTGTGGGTTGAATTCCTAAGAAATCATGAGGAACTGAGCGCAGATGCCTTTGATCATACCTACTGGAAAAACAGCTACAAGGCTGGAATCGAAGATATGGTAGAACATATTGAAGTATTAATCCATGAGAAGGTGAATGAAAAGAAGCTGTTGGCCAAGATGGAGTTATTAAAGATAATCAGCAATGGCTAGTATATCCCGAACGTGCAAGTACAATCAATCGAGTTTTGGTGGTGCACAAAAAGAATGTGAGAATAATGCTCTGTTATCATCTCCAAAAAATAAAATGGGCTTGCACGAAAGGGTTCTCGCCCAATTTAAACAAGTGACCATTAGTTTTGAATCAAGCCTAGAAGCGACCCAAGTAGATTTAGTTCATTCTACCAAGGTGGTAACAGAAGTGCGGAAAGAAGATTTGGAAAATAGTTATATCCGATTTGAACGTGCACACGACAAAGTAATAGAAGTATTTCAATTTCACGAAGAAGTTAAAGCAAATATGCTGAAGTAAGAAATTTTTATTATGATATGAAAACGATGATAGCCACAAAATTAGAATTGCTTCAAGAATATAATCTAGATTATGCTGAAGAACAGAGGAAAAGTCAGCAAACAAAACCTGGCAAACATAGATCAAAAACACAACAACAAAATCGCTTGTGGTTCTTTACGCGTGGGCAAGACCAGCAAATGGTAAGAACACAAATGATTTAATCTATACAAATTCCAGGCAGCAAGAAGATCCGGGAAAGGGGTTCTCAATATGATAAAAGTTATTTTAAAGAAAAAGAGGAGTCATCATCATCTTCATTTAAAACCATCTCCTCTTCATTTTCAAATATACCAAATAGAACTGCTGCAACAACAAGAACAAAAACAACTCAGCCGAATCGCAGGAGATTGTTTTACCTAGAAACCAGGCTGCCTTGGGTTTCGCCATAATCAGTGGTACCTATCAACCGTGGGTTCCGTATGAAGCTAGAAAACCTGGTGGCTTTGCTGCTAAATATGGCAAGATGCGGATGGGTGACCACATTTTAAAAACAAGTAAGATTGTTAAATTCGGCTGTGCCGAATCTTTGATACCCTCCACCTCGGTTTGAGTATTGATAATAAATGTAAACAAAATATTGGAAAAATATGCATGCGTTTCCTATATGCATGCGTTTCCGGTTATATGACATAACTTCTCGTTTAATTTAGTTTTTGCTAATTAAATAGCTCGCCCTAACCTCCATTGCAAAGGTAATGGTTGTGTAGGGTCGCTATATGCATTAAATCGTGCTAATTGGAGATGGCTGTATAGTTTCTTTTAACTCGCGAAATATTTTTTCGTTGCGGCCATATAGGTCGGATGGAGTAACAAAATAATAACTAAAAAAAAGCTCTCTCAACTTTTTTATTAAAATATTGCCATATTTGGAAAACATAGAGAATAAATTTATAATAATAAATAATCAAATTAGGGATGCCAAACGCAAAAAACCAAATGTCCCAAACATTTTAAATAAAATAATTTGTTATCTTTATTTTCTGAAAAACTTCAAATATTCATCCAAAAAAAAATTGTGAAAAATAATATATGTATAAATAACATTCTCATCAAATTGCGTTTATTTATGTAACAATTTTTATGTTTGCAATTCTTAAATATCATTTGAGGTTTTCTAAAATTCATTGAATTTAAATTAATGTTTTCTGTAGTGCGAATTTAACGATCCGACAGAATTTCAACGATCCGACAATCGCACAAGATATCGACAGCTATTGTTGTAGCGCCATCTACTGTGGCATAGTCACGCTGAGCAAAATGAAGTGACACTCTGTTAATGCAAAAGAAATGTATTTTCCCCACAACAAAATATTGCAGAATTTTATGTAAATAAAATAATATACCGATTTATTTCTAACATGCAGTTATTATGGATATACATATATAGAATATATGTATATTATTTGTATTATTTAATATGTGTATGTATGTATATGTAAATATTACATACAAAAAATACAACATCAAACGTTATTTTTGTGTTTTTCTCTTTAAATAAATTAATACATAAAAATTTTTTTTTGCTAAATTTACATTGTTTTCTTTTTATTAACAATTAGGTATTTTAGCATTATTTGCTTTAGATGCTGGTGAATTTTTACTCCCTTTATATTAACTCGTAGTGTCTGCTTGTCGAAAAAATTTTGGATCGATTTTAACCCCTTTCCCGTGACCCAATCGATCTGAAACTTTGCAAGCAGGCTCGTGGCAATTACAGAAATGATATAGTAAATTTTTTTAGTGATGCCAAAACAATGGAAACTTTTAAATTTTTCTACCAGAGTTGATATAAAAATGTACAAAGGGTTAGTTTTTATTATATTATTACCACAACGACCACAAAAACAACAAGTCCAGCTATGACAACAATATAACATTTAGAATAACAACAAGAACACTATAGAAACATCATATTTTTAATTTTTTTTTTACTTTTCAGAGATTTCCCTGGAACTGTTCCACCGATTTTAATGATTTTTGAAATAGAAATCTTCCAATGAATTCGGAGAATCATTCCCACTAAAATGATCACCTTAGCTATCCTATTGAGGGCGTGATCGTGACAAGAACAACATAGAAAATTATATTTTTTCAAGACTTTTTTTAGTTCTTCATTCAAATCTCGGGCCCTAATCGACCAATTGGACGATTTTAAATAGCAAACTTCTCAGGCTGTGAATGAATAATTTTTTATGTCAGAGAGCACTCTAGCTGCCGGACAGACGGACAGACGGACAGACGGACATCGCTATATCAACTCCGGTTGTTATAAGGATCACAAATATATATATTTTATGCGGTCCAAAATTTTTTTTTAATTATTACAAACGGAATGACAAACTTATATATACCCTCTGCACACTGGAGTGGAGGGTATAATTATTGATTCTGATGTCTCACGTGCCACTCTTCAAGATACAGATGTGGAAATGCTTAAGCCAGGCAAGGATATTAAATTGACAGCACCACATAATTCATTTCCAGCTGGTTTCCAGGAAATCTTCATCAGCAAAACTAAAAGCGAACGCCTGGGCATACGCATTAAGGGCGGTCTCAATAGCCAGCACGGCAATACAGTCGATCCCACAGATGATAGTGTATTTGTTTCACAAATAAATTCCGTTGGTGCGGCTAGACGTGACGGAAGGCTTATGGTTGGTATGCGTTTGTTAGAACTGAATGGCAACCCCATAGTGGGTGTCTCATTTCAAAAAGCAGTTAATGTTTTATGCACTGCGGGCAACTATTGGTCTCAAATATGAATATACTTTGACGAACTTTGGTATATAAGCTTTTATCGGCCATAGGATGAACGCTATTGAAATTGGTGAAATTCGGCCCATATTCAGACCAAGTCTCATACAAATGACCCCTATGAAATCGACATGAATTGCCATAAGATCCAAATTATCGTATAGATCTCAGTCAAATTGGGTTTGTATGTGTTTATTATATCCATTAATCAGTAGTCCAAAAATAATACCAATAGGACAATTCTTAGTCATTGGTCCCATATAGAGCTGCTTCCAGATCTTCACTTAAATCTATCAAAAAACAAAAATATTGCACAGATTTTTCTCAAATTTGGTTTGTATATATTTTTTCAAAGTGACTACCAAATATGGCCAGGAACGGTCCATGAACTTTTTCATATCTGCAACCAAAAAAAATAATAATGCCACTCAAATTTGGTTTGTGCTTATTTCCTATATCGAGTGAGTTGGACCGAAGAGGTAGGGTCTCTAAACCATGGTATAGGGTATCGTATAGTCGGTCTTGACCGACTATAATATCTTACTTGTTTTCCATTGGAGTAGAAATTAAAATTTCATGTTTTTTTAATAAATGTGTTAACATTCATGTTTGTTCGGTAGTTTTAAAAATCTACTTTCTAATAAAGAATATATTGATAAAAAAAAAAACTATATTAATATTAAGGTCATTGAATTTTCAGTATTTCCAGCATTTCAAACAAATATCATCGGCTGAAATTTTAAATGGCAATAGGTGTCAGATTTTAATTACTTTCTATTCCTTTAATTTGTGCAAATTTTCCATTGAAAATCATAAAGACAATTACGTTTAGCAGTTCAAACAAATATTTAAGCTTTTTAATACAAACAATTTTACGGTTTTTTCGGACAAATTTTAGGATTTTTTCAACCAAGTTTTAAGATTTTTTTCAAACAAAATTTTTAAAACAAATTTTAAGATTTTTTTAAACAAATTTTAAGATTTTTCAAAAAAAAATTAAGATTGTTTTTCAAACAAATTTTCAAATTTTGAAGTTTTAAAGTTTTTCAAACTAAATTTTTCAAACGAATTTTAGGATTTTTCAAACAAATTTTAAAATTATTCCTAACAAGTTTTAAAGTTTTTCAAACAAATTTTAAGATTTTTTCAAACAAATATTAAAATTTTTCAAGCAAGATTTTACAAACAAATTTTAAGATTTTTCAAACAAATTTTAAGTTTTTTCAAACAAACTTTAAAATTTTCAATCAAAATTTTTCAAACAATTCAAGATCATTACAATTCAAGATCATTTTATACAATTTTAAATTTTTAATCGTTTTTTTTTTAATTTTACAATTTTTAATTTGATCTTGTCTGGTGAAGAAGTTTCTGGTGAAAATTAAAGACATTTTATACTATTTTCATATCTATTGTCAATCGATTAAGATAAATTTAAGTCTACTTCCTAAATATTTCGAGTGTTTTTTTATTCCATAAAATACACTTGAATAATTGCTTTCAATTGGTCTAGATCCGAATATATTACTTTTATTAAATTTCATATCTATTCAACATGTCATTGGACCACTTTATTCGTTTAGCGGATAGCCTAGTTTAATTCGATTCTGGCTTTTCAGATAATTGTTATCCTATCAACTCTCTTCCTGCTATTGAAGTCTACAGGAATGAAATAAATAATCTTTGGTCAAGACCCCAAATCGCTTACGAAAAACTTGCTTTCAAAGTAGAAAACGAAGATGACAGTAAGAAGAAAATAGACTCAGATCATAGAAATTTAGAATCAGTAAAAGTCAAGTACAAAAGTACTTGTATTACTTTCTGTAATTGTTTAGCTAAACTTTCAGAGCTGTATGATTCTCGACAATCTGAGTCTGTTCGTTAAGTAAGCCCTCTAGAATCTGAAGCTAATTCTTCTCAAGCCTCCAATAGTTTTAATCTTCCGCCTTGTGATATTGAGGTCTTCAATGGCGATTACTTTGGCTCACTTTCCGAGCTTTGTTTACGGCAATATATATTAATAATTCAAGATTAACTCCCATTGAAAGTCTTCTTCACCTTATCAAGGAAACGGCTGGTGAACCGAGAGACATAGTCAAGAATAGCCCATTGAAAAATCAAGGTTTTGACATAGCCTGTACAAGTCTTTATGCACAATATGAGAATCGAAGATTACTTATCAATGGGCACCTCCGAATTTTGTTAATCTTCTCTCCATACCTCAGAGTCTGGAATTGCGACTAACAGCTTCAACGCGATGTATCGTCCTGTATTCCTGCTCTTCAGTGTATCATATCGATGTTGCAAGTTGGGATCCGATATTTGTCTACCTTTGTACCAAGCGTCTCCCGCATACAACTTTGAGATTATTAGTCTAAGCGATAAGACATTCATTCCAAGCTGGTCAACTTTAGACACTTTCTTAACAAATCGGTATGGGACCTTAGAATCCTTTGTTGAAAAACGTGCTAATTCTAACGTCAAATCCAATTAATCTAAAACTAAAATTTTGTATCCAATCAAAATTAATGCACATTAGCGTCGTATGCGTGCGAGATCTCTCTAGATAAAGAGAGCTCACGTTTTTGGGAGGTGGAGCATCTTCCACGGAAGAACTTGATGTCCCCATCCGATAAATTTTGTGATGATCTGTACCATAGGACCACAAAAAGAAATGAAGATGGCAGATATATTGTTTCGTTGCCATTTAAGATAAGGTATCCTGAAAAACTCCATCTTGGTCAATCCCGATCGAGTGCTATTGCACAAATCTATAAATATGAAGTTAGATCACTTCGAACATATCCTTTAAAAAATAATATGATGAAGTTGTACAAGAATATGTGCACCTAAATCATATGTCTGTAGTCTCTTCTCGTGATTTTCTTAAATTTCCGGTACATTATTATTTACCTCATCATCCGGTAATTAAACCAGAAAGCACAACCACAAAGATTCGTGTGGTTTTCAATGCTTCACCTCCATCCTCCAATGGGTTAAGTTTAAATGATATACTCCACAAAATGACTTAACTATCTTGATACTTAAATGGCGATTTTTCCGACATGTGTTCAATGCTGACATTCAAACATGTACAGACAAATATTAGTTAATACAGAACACACTTCCTTTCAAAGAATTCGAAAAGATCCAAGTCAAATCATCCAAGATTTTGTATTAGAAATCGTTATCATTGGAATCAACTGTGTTCCATATTTAGCTATTCGGACCATATTGGAACTGGCTGATGATGTTCAAGCAATTTATCTAATTTCTAGTAACATTCTTCGAAATTATATGTATGATACCGATGCACTTGCTGGTGCTCGCTCTATTCCAGAGGCAAATAAATCCAAAAAAGAGCTCATCCTTGCTCCAAGATCAGGTGGTTTTTCACTGAGAAAATGGACAGCAAATTACAGAGACGTCCTTGCAGATCTCCCGCCAGAACATCCCCTTAATGAAGATTTCCTCGACTTTGAGATCAGCAGTACAGCGAAAACTTTGCGAATCCCTCGCTCGGATTCATTCTATTTTACAACAAAGCCTTTTCCTGAATCCTCCAAATATACAAAACGAGATGGATGGTTTTCCCCTTGTGCTCGCAAAAATCCTTATGTCGAAGGAACAGACTGGGGTGATGTCCTTTCTCCAAAGTGCCTTTCTCAGTGGAAAACTTTTCAATCCAATTATTCAGCAATTAACAACATACATATTCCTAGATGGCTCAATTTCGTTCCAAATGCTGAAATTCAATTCCATGGATTCTGCGATGCATCCGAAAAAGCATACGCAGCAGCATTATATATCCGAATAGCTAACGGTAACTCCATAGCCACTCACTTGGTCTCTTCAGAAACAAAAATTGCTCCTGGTAAAACGCTTTCCATTCCTAGATTAGAGCTATATTGTAAAGTTATGTATATGGTTTTGCTAAAATACTTTGAGAAATTTCCTTTTTTTTTTAATGTGTAAACATCTTTACGCGCAGGGGGGGTAAATATCTATTACACAATACAATCACAAAAATAGCGTAACATGTGAGCCGCAAGACAAAATCGGTGTGACTTATGATTGTATTGGTGAAAAAATTCTGATATGTAATAACCTGTTTGAAAATGAAAAATGAAGAATAAAAATTTTAAAATAAAAAATGAAAAATTTAAAATAAAGAATGAAAAATAATAATGAAAAATGAAATATGAAAAATGAAGAAGGAAAAATGAAAAATTAAAACTGAAAAATAAAGAATGAGAAATAATAAATAAAAAATGACAAATGAAAAATGAAAAACGAAAAATGAAAAATTAAAAATGAAAAATAAAATATGAAAAATTAAAAATGAAAAACGAAAAATTCAAAATAAACCGGTTGAAATAATAAATAATAATAAGTATTTTTATATTCGCAGAGTCCCTGCAGTTTGCTATAAGTGATACATAGATGACGCTTTCTGTTTGATTTTCAAAAAGTGCCACAAAAAAATCTTTAATCACTAGATGTTTACACATCTCTCCAGTGATCGAACTCACATGATTTTTTTTTAATTACAAAATTAAAATAATCCTTTTTTATGTGTTAAGTGCAAAAGATAGTTATCAACTGGGTTCATATTTTTCCAAAAGAACACCCAGCCAAAATAGAAATTTTACACATCAGTAGCTAACATAATTAACATTTATAGCTAACGCTGTTTATTAGCAGAGTTGATCTTGAATTGATTTAAAATAAGATGTAAATTTGTATTAAATATTTATATACGTTGCAATGTGTAAAATTGGATTTGTTGTTTCTTTTTTTTCGTTTCAACAGTGAAACATGCAAAATATGAACTCATTTAATAACAAAAAATATGAACAACGGTTTTTTTCTTTTTATAAAGTTGAACATTAATTAACACTAGTAAAACCTGCACATGTAATAATTATGTAATTGGATTAAGAATTACAATATTTTAGTTACAGAATTTAAACATAATTAATTGTTTAGATCACAATTTTCGTTTTAAATTTTATCTTTATAAAGACCCGTATTTTTGGTTTGTTAACAAAAAAAGAAAAATCACAAATGACTTCATATTTAATTTTGGCGTTACGTTCTTTTCACTTTATTTTTTAGCTAGCTTATTATTTTCTTTCTTCTTAAGTATTGTATTATTTACTGTTTTAAGTATTAAAATTAATTTGTTTCTAGTACCACTTTTTTTTTATTTAAAGTTTATTCCTCAATCGACAATTTTTAGAAGCACTAAATCACTTGTAAACCCATATAGGGAGCAAATCTAGGTTTTTTTGTTGGTGTAAGAGTTTTTGCTCTGTTATTCTGCTCTAATTATGTATGTACAAGATGCCAAATCTGTATAAAGTAAAGTTTTAATAAGAAAGGGTATACAAAAAGAGTAATTAATTAAATATTAACATTCCAAGGGATAAAAATGTATTGTAATAGACTCCAATGCGACTTGAATTCCAGTAATATTTATATTTTACAGCTTTTTCAGTCTGATGGCTATAAAATATATTTGGTATATACCTTATATTTGAAACTTTCTTTTTTTTAATAAATTTTAATTACGGCCAATTGACCGAAATGTAATGTGATGGAAGGTACCACAGTTGACAATTACTTAGGTTGTCTAAGCACACAAATCTGTTAAAAAAATATATTTCTGTACATATAAAGAAATAAAATTGGGTTGTTGTAGAATGTTTATTTTATATAAAACATAAAATACTCTCTTTTTGAAGACAGTTCACTAAATATATTTATAAATAATATGGTGGTCGTACGCAAAATTATGAAAAGTCATAGTTTTAAGTTTTATGATTAAAACAAGATTGATTTATTTTACAATTTGGCCCTGCTTATAAATTACTTATGAGAAGAATTATATTAGTCTAGAACTAGAGAGAATTTACTACAATTCTCTTAATAATTGATATGACTAAAAGAGATATCTAAATATTAATACAATTATTCATATCTTGGGTGTGGCTACGCTCATCATACGTTCGTCATTACTAGTGGTCTTAAACTTCACTCTCATTTCAGTTGTTGTCAACAAAAAATGCAAGCGCCGTTGAATTACAAAGTGCATTGACTAACCTAGTTAGTACGTATGGCTCGTGTCGTAGAATTGAGCAATACCCAGAAATAAAACATATTATGTATGCATGTTGTTTACATTTGTTAATTGCTTGTACTCTATGTCATGCATACATTACACCCCAATCCCAAAAAAATCGTACCTCTGTATGTAGTACGAGTTATATTATTTTTAAAGCATTGTGCGGTGTTTTTAAATTGTTTCTTCTTTTCTGGTACAATATGATTCATTTTTTTTGTTTGTGTTATATGGTTAATTGGTTATTATAAAATTTTGCTTAATTGCTTTTGGTGTGTGAATTTTTGACAAAAAATTTTGTAATTTTTTATTTTATTCTTGTTCATTTTTGTGCTATGAAATTTTATTTAATTGCTTTTTAAAAATAAAAAAATGTATAATTTGATTTAGTACAAGTGTGTCTCATAAAATTTTGATTAATTGTTTTTAAAAAAATTTTTATATTTTGTTAAAAGAATGATATTGTAATATGATTCTTATAAAATAAAAAAAAATTTAAAACGTTTAATTTTGTTGGAATACCGTTTAGTTCATATAGTATAATTTTACATTGTTGTTTCTAATTGTCTTAACGATATCATATAAGTACATTTCACGTATTTTTGTTTATTATTGTATACATTTATTTTTTTTTAGGTTAAAATTCTTTATTATATTTTTTCAATGAATTTTTTCTTTATCTCTAATTCTTATAGTTATGTTTACATCATCTATATCAGTTATTTTGTATGGACCTGTGTGAAGTGGTTCATATATTCTTCTATTTTCCACTTTTATTAATACAATTTTATACTATTTTTCTTACTGAAAGATTCTAATCTGCGTTTATTCTTAATTCCTATTATTATTTCTCTAGCGTATTCTAATGATTTTCTTAATTTAAGTTTCAATTCTTTAGCATAGTTATCTATATTGTGTATTCTATCATTGCGTACAAAATCTTCACCTAGTAAATTTGGTAGTTTTACAAAAATTAATTCGAAGGGAGAATACTCCGTATCAATATGTGGTGTTATGTTATATGCAAGTACGTAGTATGAAATTCATTCGTGCCAATTGTGCTCATCAACGAAAAACAAAAAGTATTCATTCATAACTCTATGGTTCCGTTCGACTGTACCTAAGGTCTCGTGATGGTATGGTGTTGAGAATTTCTGTTCTATTTTCAATAAACTGCATAATTCCCTTAATAGTTCGTTTGTGAATTCCGTACCTCTGTCAGATTTTAAAGTCTTAAAAGTTCTGCCTTTGCCACCGATTTGGCTTTCTTTGTCTCCATAGGAATTGTTATCACATATTTCGTCAATTCACACTGCATTGTCAGTATGTATCTGTAAAAACAAGTGGTCCAACTGTGTCAATGACTATAGTTTCAAAACTATTCCTAGGTGTGTCTGTTACATTGAAAGGTTCATTTGGGTGCCTTATTTGTTTGTTCCTCTGACAAAGATCACAATTTGAAACATACTTCCTTACCATTTTGTACATATTTTTCCATATATATTTCCGTTTAAGTTTCAATATGATCTTTCTTATTCCGAAATGACCTCTACGTGGTGTGTTATGATATAGTTTTATTAATTTCATTTTCTCTCCATTATTTGTGATATTCTGAGGATTGGTATAAAACATAATTTTGACGTCATTATTATTTTTAATCTTGTTAAATTTTTCTTTTAATTTCCCATGGGTTATAATATTAAATATTTCGTCACCTCTTTCCCGTACAAATATATTGTAATTCAATCTGCTTAACTCAAATGATAGTTTCTCCAACATATTATCTAGATAAATGGGATTATCACTACATATTACGGTGGTTTCGTTCACAGAATGACTATCTTCAATTTTCAATTTCTTTGTCGACTTCATCAATATAAATTTTAAATTTCTCGCGCGTTTTATATCCTTAATAGATGTACACTCCCACATCTTGGGTTGATTAGGCTCAATAGGAGATGATCTATCCTTATCCTCGTTTATAAATTTATTTTCATTGCCAATTTCATTTTCATTTATTTATTTTTGTATCATATTTTTCCTCATTGTTCTTGTAATCATCAGCGTTTTTTTTACTTAATTCATCATTTTTATTAGGTATCATTGTCCTTAGTATATCAGAATTTAATTCTATTCTTCACAATGCGTCTGCATTCTTGTTGCTTATCCTTTTGTAAATACTATCTCGAAATCATAATCCGATAATTCTATTCTAATTCTTGTCAGCTTGAAGTTTGGGTTCTTGTGAGAAAATAATGCGACTAATAGGCGATGGTCAGTTACAACAGTAAATTTTCTGCCATATAGGTATGGACGGAAAAATTGTATTCCCCAGTATATGCCTAACAATTCTTTTTCTATAACGGGTTAGTTTCTTTCGTGTTTATTCAATGAGCGGCTTGCGAATGAAATCGGTCTGTCATTGCCAATTTCTCCTTGCGAAAGTATAGCTCCTAGTGCATAATCTGATGCGTCTGTTGTTAGTATGAATGTATTTTCAAATTTTAGATACTGTAGAATTGGTAGACTAATTAATGTACACTTCAGTGTTTCGAATGCCGTTTGGCATTGTGTAGTCCATTCAAATTTTGTGCCTTTTTTTAGTATAGTATTGAAACAGTTTGCTATTTTAGCGATATCCTTAACAAATCTCCTATAATAATTACAAAATGCCACGAATCTTCTCACTTCGTCTGCATTTTTCGGAATAGGATATCTAGTCATTGCATCAAATTATGATGGGTCTGGTTTAATACCATTAGGAGTAATCAAATGACCAAGATATATTACCTCTGGTTTCAAAAAAACAGCATTTGTATGGATTCAGCTTCAAATTATATTTTCTTATTCTGTCAAAAACTTTAATCAAATTGGAATTATGATGCTGTAGACTACACCCAAATACTATGATGTCATCAACATAAAGAAATGCATCAGACTCTAGTCCAGACAGTGCTATGGTTTACATACGTTGGAAACTATTTGATGATATCTTCAACCCAAAAGGTAGCCTTGTATATATTTTCCTTATAGTATAATTTGGAATCACTCATACAATAGTCCATTATATATAATTTTCCGTTCATAATATTATTTTAAATATTTTAATTTATTTGTTATTTCCAATATTCTAAATTATTTTATAATTAATCTGTCTTAAAAAAAATTAGATTCCTAAAAGCAATTACTTTTAAAAGTTTGCATATATTCTTATCATTAAGGTTGTTTCTAATTCCGTCGTTGAAGGTTTCAGTATGTCTTTTGTTGTAGGTTTTCTCTTCATTCCTATATCTTCCCATAGTTTGGTTAATCATTCTACCTCTTCTTCTAGTGTAACTTTATCTATCTTCTTTTTCTTTTTCTTCCTCTGCTGATTGAAAATTTCCAATCCATTGCAAAAGTTGTCCTCATTTTTCAATCTAAAGATCTCTTTGTCTAGTCTGTCTAACATATCTTCTTCTCCTTCAACCTCATTTGGATTTCCCTTATTTTCCGACATTTTCGTTCTACTATGCTATCTCCATATAAGTGGATTTTTATTATTTATTAAAAAAATATATATCAATTTTTTGCTACAATCTATATAAAAATTTTAGTTTTCATTTACCCTTTTTTTACAGATATTTTCTCCTTTAACTTAAATTTACGTGAACATTTAAAAAAAAAATTATTAATCTTTCATTTTAATATATATAAAATATCATCTTTTCTAAAATTACATTTAGTTTCATATATTTTTGTGCTTTTCAGTTGATTTTAAATTTTAAAATTAAAAAAAAAAAATCTTTCTCTTTTTTTTAAGATTTTTTTTTTTTAATTTAGAGTGAAAAAAAATATATTTTTAGAATTTTACGCGTAATGATTGTCTGCGCATTTGTTTTTTTATATATCTTTTAAGGTATCTTACAATAATTATTATTATTGCAATAGTACAAAGTAATACTACGACCTCTATACTAATGCTTACAGCCGTTGGATAATTAACGGTTGCGGCTACTACTTCCTTTATCTTTGTCTGCGTACCTCGCATTCTATATTTATATTATTTTATAAAAAAAAAGTTTTACAATTTAGTTTCCTGTGTTTTTGTTTTTATGTCCTTTTACAATTTGATTTTTTTTTTATTAATTTAAAAATTTTGTACAACTTTGTTTTTGATTAATTCTTATTTCTTTTTAAAATTCTTATTTCACTTCTTAGTTTTTTATTTCTGTTTCTAATCTGCATCTTTTGTCTGGTGATTCCTCGTAGGTGATCTCATGTGATTTTACCGCTAGCTGCTTTTTTGTACGTGCTAGTGCACCTTCTCTGGATTTTTGATAGTTCGGCAGTGGAAAGATTACTATTGACGGTTCAACTTCTTTCGCTTTATTTATGAATATGGGTTTCGGACCATCGTTCAGGATTTCTGGTTTGTCACTTTCGTTGCCGATGCTTTCCTCCAGCAATTTTGACTATCTAACTTCAGCTTCTTGAATTTCCTTTACTAGCTCCTGCAACTGTTGTCCCATCTAAGCTTTTTTAATAAAAGAAAATTTAATTTATTTTTTTCCACCTCTTGTCCTTAAGGATAAAGACTAAGCATAAGCTATGTGTGTCTTTTATCCTTGCCTTCAGATTAAGCAACAATTAAATAAGCAAAATACTGCTTTGTTTTTTAATCTTGCTTTTTATCCGAATTTGGCAGGATCGCCATATGGTGGTCGTACGCAAAATAATGAAAAGTCATAGTTTTAAGTTTTATGATTAAAACAAGATTGATTTATTTTACAAAATGGCCCTGCTTATAAATAACTTATGAGAAGAATTATAGTAGTCTAGAACTAAAGAGAATTTACGACAATTCTCTTAATAATTTATATAACTAAATATTAATACAATTATTCATATATTGGGTGTAACTACGCTCATCATACGTTCGTCATTACTAGTGGTCTTAAACTTCAATCTCATTTCAGTTGTTGTCAACAAAAAATGCAAGCGCCGTTGAATTCCAAAGTACATTGACTAACGTAGTT
The DNA here is from genome assembly GCA_963682025.1 of Cordilura impudica. NCBI lineage: Eukaryota > Metazoa > Arthropoda > Insecta > Diptera > Scathophagidae > Cordilura > Cordilura impudica. The sequence continues at coordinate 236,621,014 of OY821517.1, read as the reverse complement.
AGTACGTATGGCTCGCGCTGTTGAATTGACCAATACCCAGAAATAAAATATATTATGTATGCATGTTGTTCACATTTGCTAATTGCTTGTACTCTTTGTATGCATAAAATTACAATAATTTTCCCAAGTGAAAATGGGTAAAAGTTGATGATGGTATTAAATTTGGTTTTCCTTTTCATTTAATTGATTTAACTTCTCTCTTAATTTAAGGAATAAGTATAAAATTTAAGCTTTTTACTATTGAATTTGATATTAATTTTGTTTAATGAAGTCCGCCAATGAATGCTTGGTTATAAAATGGACGAGATATTCACATTTTGGTTAAACTATACCCCGGTTTTCACAAGCCATGACTTTGCGCAATAAGTAAGCTAACGTTTTTATTCCCATTTCTACAAACATGTTGAAGGAAGCAAAAACATGTAAAACGAAAACTTGTAAATATCAAGTTAGCGATGCATAGCAAGTGCATTTGTAGCAAAATGTAGAGGGTAGGTTAGGTTAGCTTAGAAGTGGCTGCTAATCCAAAGGAAAAGCACACTTAGACTCTGGGCTCCATTGTGATACCACGGGACGAATAGGTATTAACCTTAGTCCCCACCGTAGAACCAGTTTGAGCTCTTGACGAAGTCCCGGATGAGTGAAGTTTCCACATTTGAGAGATCAGAGAGATCGTGAATAAACGGCGATCACAATGTTCGAAGTCTCGTTCTGGAGAGAGCCTGGGAATAGCAAAGGAAGCGTTCAATGCTCTCCACGTCCTCCTACCTGAGGCGTTCAGCGTGTCTCCCTATGAGGCAATGGCCAGTGATAATAGCAACTATCGTTGAAATCTCCCCACGGAGAGTGATAGTAGCGCACTAGTGCGCTTACGATTCAGAGTCGGCCAAAATTGTCTCATGATCCCACACGTTGATCCATTAGCCCACCTATTATCCATTATGCCAGCGGTGCGAAGCCGAAGTTCCAGCTTGCATGATTCCAGGGGTGTACCAACACATTTCAAGTCCGCTGGAAACCGTAAGGTGGTACCCTATCTTGCAAGCTCATCAGTTTTACAGTTTTCCGGTATATTCCTGTGTCCTGGGACACATATGAGTCTAATATCAAACTGCTTGGACATCTCCTTTACGAATGTGTGGCAGCTAAGGGCGGTTCTCGTTTTCAGGAATATTGATCCCATGGATTTTACCGCGGCTTGACTATCAGAGCAGATGTTTACTGCGGTTGAAGACAGAATATTCCGCCCAGCCAAACAGCTACCTCCTTTATTGCCAGTACCTCCGCCTTATATATACTGCAGTGGTCTGGCAACCTGCAAGCCAGATTTATTCCAAGCTCGTTTGAATAGACTTTGAGGCCAACCTGGCCACACAATTTCGATCCGTCAGTGTAGAAATTTATGGAACGCCTGCTACCTTGAGTCCTCCCAGACCAAGATTCCCTGGTCAGTTTTAGAGTGTTGTAGTGTCGTTCGAATATACTCCTTGGAGTAGTGTAATCCACGTCCAATGGCAAGTTCCTGTAAGTCAGGATCACTCCATGGCCATAATTATAGCCACGCCATTGTAGTGTCGAATGGCCGATGAGGCCGCCGACTGCTTCCCTAATATGTCCAACGGTATTAGGTGTAGTACGAAGAGCATCAGTGATACACATGGAAGCCATTCTCTGTACCTTTGCAAGAAGGTTGATGTTGGAGACCTTCTCTAAACCAGGCCACCAAACGATGACCCCGTACAGCACTATTGGGCGAACCATCACTGTGTAGATTCAGTGAGCGATTTTCAGGCTGAAGCCCGTCGCTTACCAATGGCCTTTTTGCAGGGCTATAAAGCTATAGTCGCCTTCTTCGCCCTGTCCTCCAAGTTCGGTCTGATGTTTAGCTTCCTGTCCAGGAATCAGGCAACGCGATTTCAGTACCGTCAAGATAAATACGATCGAAGGTAGGTATCTTATACTTCCTTGTGAAAAGAAAAAGTTCCGTTTTAGTCGGATTTACCCCCAGACTTGCCCAGCTAGATAGCCTCGTAAGAGCCCTCTGTAGAATATCTCTAAGTATAGATAGAAACTTCCCATTTACGGCTATGTCCACGTCATCAGCATAGACGACAACATTGCAGCCCTGTCTCTTTATCGAAACTAGCATTGAGTTCAGTGTTAAGTTTCAGAGAAGTGGTGACAGAACGCCTCCTTGTGCTGTTCCCTTGTTCACAAATCGGGATATTAGGGTCGTTCCCAATTCAGACTTTATCCGCCTGTTGGCAAGCAGATTTCCAATCAGTGAGATGATCACGGAGTTCACTCCTAGACTAGATAGTGCCACTATTATCGAGTCCGTTGTGACACTGTTAAAGCCCCTTCTATATCCAAAAAGGCGCTCATGGTGTATTATCCTGCCGAAAGCGAATTCTCGATTGTACTTATAAGCTCGTGAAGAGCTGTTTCGGTTGACCTTCCCTTGCCGTTAACGTGTTGTCTCGCCGACAGCAGTTTATTGTCAATAACGCTACGTAAGTAAGAGTCTATCATAAGCTCCATTGTCTTCAATAAGAACGATGATAGGCTTATTGGTCTGAAGTCTTTCGGGACAGTGTGTGAACTTTTTCCATCTTTTGGAATGAACACCACTTTTGTCTCCCTCCACTTCAAGGAAATATATGCTGAGTTGACTCGTGCTGAAATTCAGCTGGAATGATACCGTCAGGTCTTGAAGATTTGTAAGGTTGTATATTTGTAATGCTGGTATATTAATTATCTCCGAAGCAATGTCCGTCATGCTAGCGTCTGCGTATTCCGACGCCTGTAGCGACGTAGGAGAGTTGCCGGAAAATGAGTGTCCAGTAGCAAGCTAAGTGATTCCCCACTAAAGGTAGTCCACACCTCCAATGGATCTTTCAAATAACCTTATGTGGGACGGGTAGAAGCCAGAACATTTCGCCAGCTGGATGCTCCGGAAACGTCTTCTATATTATCACAGATTTTTTTTCCAAGAATCGTATTTTGCCGTTGTAATCTTATTCTTGTAGGTCCTAAGCTTGTAGGCCAACCAATTCTCGTCCACTCTTGAAGACTTTGCCTTGTAAAGAGTTTCCTGCAGGAGTCTCTGCCCTGTTACAGCTCGCTAGACCACCATGGTGGTTTCTTCTTGCCTTTTTTGGTATTGTCGCCAATAACCCAGCAAAGGTTTTCCTATACTTAACCCAATTTGTCCTCTTCCGATTCCTGGGGACACTTTCCACCGGTTTTTTTTCTCTAAGTAAAAATTCAATGTATCGATGGTCAGGAAAGGAGAGGTCATCCAACACCCTCCAACAATCAATATTATCAAATAATATGTCCGATACAAAGGTAGCGTCAAGAACCTCCCTTTGAATACTAGTCACAAAAGTGGTTCAATTCCCTTGTTACATATATACAGGTTAGTACTAAGTAAAAACTCCAAAAGTAACTCACCTCTTTCGTTCAAATTGGTACTTCCCCAGATCGGATGGTGTGCATTGACGTCAAAGCACAGCACTACTTATTGTGTAGCCCTTTCGGCTTCCTGGATCGGCTTTGCCACATTGTCTGGCGGAATAGGCCCAGGATCACAAAAATAGGCGGAGGCGAGCCAGATTAATTTCCCATCTAAATCCAGGCTATTACATCTCTGTCACTCAAATTAGATAACATAAAAATATTAAGGCTGTTCCTCGCCAAAATCGAGGTACTTGGTGTACCTTTATCTTTAGTGACGAACAGCTTTTAGTCAGGAGTCTTCAGTCCGCAAACCCTGCCTCCACAAAACCAGGGCTATTGGATGAAAACTATGTCCACTTCACCTGTCGTCAGGCGAAGTAGATGTGCAGCCGTGTCGGCTTTACAGTGATAGAGATTTATCTGTAGGAGCCGCATCAATTGTAGCTGCCTGCACATCCATCTCCCTTTCCGTGATTTCGGAATCGTCGTCCGCGCTATCAAGGAGGTCATCATCGTCACCAAGTACGCCAGAAGCATCCCCCAACAATTCGGAGTCGGATGTTAAGTATCCATCATCCTCCATGGCTGTTTGGAAGCCCTCCTGAGCCTGGACTTAACCTGTGGTCCACTCCCCAGCAGATTTCTCTACTGGTTTGTCGATGTCCGTGATTCGTCCTTGGTCGCCCTTGTAGACTTTGATAAGGATATGCCCAAAGCCGTAGGAAACTATGCCGTTTGTCTCGGTTAAATGCGGGAGGGATTCGACATTGAATAGTGGTACTACCTATCGGCGGTTCCCCTCCGCATCACCAAATCTACCAATCTTCCAATTGTGTGTTGGAAGATTAGTATTGCAGACCTTCAGCATCTTTAACACGGATTCAGCGTCCCCGGGAGTTGCCGGAATCCAAGTATGCTCTAGGTCGGGACGGGATGTAATGCTTTTGCACAACATCCAGTTTTGCTCCCGGCCACAGCTCTCCCAGTTTGCTGACGGCAGCCTTATACAGAGCTATCGATCGTTGATCAGCAAAAGCTATCAACTTTGCATAGCCTTGATACCAGCCTGCGTCGCGAAGGTTGGAATTGGACCTGGCATGTCCTCAAGGACAGTGAAGAATACTTCGGCTTATTTAGGCTCCACGTAACTCCACTTGTCCTTGGGGATAGTGTCATCTCCATCATCTTCCCTGTTAATGTTAGCCATTAAACAACTTCGGCACAGCATTGCCGGCCTTTATAGTGCGTTTACGTAATGGTTTCTCATCTGGCGAGCGCAACCTTTTAGCCGTCTTCGAAGTGTCTTGATTGCTATTATAGATATACTTGTCTTAGCTGAGAGGTCCTGTTCTTCAGTGACCTTCTTAGCCATGTGAGCGATTCTCTCTGTTTATCGGACAGCTTCGCTTGATTTAATTTCCCCAACCTGTCGATAATTTTGAGGCACAATCTTCTCTGGTTGTACCTTGCTTTAGATAGACAGACGTTATTACCCCCAGTCTTGCCAGAATTATACCCCTCCTTAGCTGCTGTCCCAAGGTGACAGGATTTCATCCTAGCCACCATGGGTTTGCTGCAAGTAATGAGGATTGTATTCGGACCGACGACGGACCCCAACCCGCTTGAGCTTTGACCAGAGGTCCAGCGTTTTCTTCTTGGTCAGACTCCTGGGTCTTAGCCTTTGAACAGCTGCTAGCTGAGCTAGTCGCAGACTGTGAGGCGGAGCCTCGAATTTTGTTTTGTTTTTTATTATTTTTTAAATTGACTTCCATTTTTGATCCCACGAGTGTAGGGTAAAGAATGTCAGCCGCGTTATAGCCCCCAGTAACGCAGTAACGGCTGCCCACTGCCTGTACCTACTCGCTGAAGTGTCCAGGTGTCAGCGAGGCTCCTTTAAAATACAGTCGGTAACCCCTGACTGCAGAATGTCCGATGAGAAAAGAATGCATATTGTTTATTTAATATTGTATAACTTAAGTCTATTCTTATGAACTATTTGTTCTTTATTTGTTTTCTTATCAACTATGGTTACATTATTTCTGAAATCTATTTTCTTAATTTTATATGGCCCTTTATATGCCATCTCTAACTTATGTCCTGCATCATTTCTTACTAAGACTAAATCTCCTATTTTAAAATTGTAATCTAATTTTGTTTTATCATAATTAATTTTTTGTTTTATTTTATTTATATCTAATAGTTTTTTAACTCTATCTATTGCTACTTCTAATCTAAATTTAATTTCCTTAGCATAATTATCTATATTATAAAGCGGTGCAACTCTATCTACTTCACTAAATTGTCTAAAATTGTTTGGAATTTTTCCAAAAATAAGTTCATAAGGGCAATAATCATGTACTGTAGATGGTGTAGTGTTAAAACAGTACGTGAAATATTTGAGCCATTCATCCCAGTCGTCTTTATCTACTGATATGTAGTTTCGTACGTATTCGTTAAAAGTCCGGTGACTTCTTTCTATCGTACCTAGTGTCTGGTGATGATGTGCTGTCGATGTGCGTTTATCTACCTTCAATAGGTTGCAAAGCTCTGTCAGTATAGAGTTCTTATATTCAGTGCCCATATCCGAAATGAACGTCTTCATTGGACCGTATATAAGCACAAAATTTTCAAATATCGCTTTTGCGATCGTCTTAGCTGATTTATCTTTTATTGGTATTGTTACCAAGTATTTAGTTAAGTCACATATCATTGTGACTGCATATTCATTTCCATAAATTGACTTTGGAAATGGTCCAATTGTATCTACGTACACCGTATCAAAAGCCCTATTTGGTGTCTCCGTTATTGTCATTGGACTTTTTATATGTTTCTCCGTTTTAGCCAATTGGCATTTATGGCATGTTTTCACATATTTGGCAATGTCTTTTGTCATATTTTTCCAGTAATAGTATCTCCTGATCTTCTCAGTGGTTCTATATATCCCACAATGTCCTCCTTCTATAGGATCATCATGGTATTTCAGCATTATCTCACGTATTGCCTTTGCATTCGTGTTATCAATTTTAGTTACTTCGTTTAATAGCGCTATTCTGATTTCATTCAGTGTTTTATTGCCCATATTCTCAAATTCACTTATCGAGACAAATTCGAAAATCTTCTCATGTGGTGAAATTTGAATCTTATTAATATTTAGTTTACAGGCTATTCGTTCTAGCCTAGGGAAAAATTGTCCTAAGTCAATATTCCCTTTAGTAAACAAATCATCTATTCTTATGCTAGCATATATGGATTTTCCCTTTTTGATGTAACATCTGTTGGGTAAAATCTTTAATTTATAATATCTTTTGACGTCTATATTATTCAATGGTATATATACCTTGGGCTTATTATTATTATTGATATTTTGCTGATTTACTACTGGTTTACTAATTTTCTCTTCCTTAGTCATCGATCTTGTCGTGACCCTTAAAACGGATGAAATCTTGTCGTTAATATCCTTTAAGTCATTTATTGTAATGCGCGACAGTGCGTCGGCAACATAATTATCTTTTCCCCTGAGATATTCTACTGTGAAATCATATTCCTCCAGATCGAGTCTCATTCTCGTTAGCTTAGAACTTGGATTTTTCATGGAGAACAGGTATGAAAGTGGTCTATGGTCTGTTCGGACTAAAAAATGTTTTCCATATATATATGGTCTGAAATATGTGACAGCCCAGTGTATGGCAGTTAATTCCTGTTCAATGGTCGATTTGTTGCTTTCGCCTTTAGTGAAAGTTTTAGATGCATAGGCCACAGGTAGGTGTCTACCTTCATGTTCCTGTGTTAAAACTGCACCGCAAGCATGCTTACTCGCATCTGTTGTTATGCAAAATTCCTTCGTAAAGTCTGGGTACTGAAGCAATGTTGGGCTCATTAATGCCTTCTTTAAGTATTTAAACGCGCACTCACAATCTTTTGTCCACTGAAATGGTACTCCCTTTTTGGATAGCCTTGTAAGGTGTCTGGAATATTCAGAAAAGTTTCTAATAAATCGGCGGTAATAGTTGCAAAACGCGACAAACCTTCGTGCGCTATCGGCGTCCGTAGGCGTCGGGTAATTTTCTATCACCAAATATTTACTATCATCCGGTAATATTCCTCTATCAGTACATTTGTGGCCAAGGTAGGTTACCTCTCTCACAAAGAATGAACATTTTTGGGGGTGTAGTTTAAGATTGTGTTTACGGCAAAGATCAAATACATCCTTCAAATTTGAAAGCATATGTTTTTCAGAACATCCCAATACAACCAAGTCATCCATATATAGGAATGCTTGATTCGGCTTCAGACCACTGAAGGCTAATGTCATCATTCTTTGGAATGAATTCGGTGCTATTTTTAAGCCATATGGTAGTCTAGTAAATCTGTATGAACCATTGTTTGTTGAAAATGACGTCAAGTCTCTAGAGTTCTTTTCCAAACCAATTTGATGAAACCCGGACATCAAGTCCAAACAAGAAAAATATTTTGCTCTACCTAGTTGGTCTAGAATATCGTCTATTCTAGGCAACGGGAATTTATCTGATATTAGTTTTTTATTTATCTGCCTATAATCTATCACCAAGCGCCATCTTTTTTCATCTGTTCCGGGAAGTGATTTCTTTGGTACCAACAGAATTGGGCTATTGTATTCCGAAAATGATGGTTCGATTATCTTGTCATCTATTAGTTTTTCAACCTGTTTGTTTATCTCCTCCTTATGAGATTCTGGTATGCGATAATTTTTAATATACGTTGGTTGATTATCTTTTACTCTCAGTTTTTGTTCATAGAAATTGTTGGTAGTAATTGTTTCAGTCCCTAAGCCAAAAATATCATTGTATTCTAAACAAAGTTTAGTTAAAATTGTTCTGAACTGTTCAGGAAAGTTTCCCTTCAAAAGGTCCAAAACTTCAGATTTTCTTTGGCTATTTTTATGTGGTTTTTGTTTTACTATTTCATAGTCAGACATTTTCTCGGTTTTTATGTTATTTTGCCTAATTGTTACTATTTTATGTGTGGTATTTAAAAAACGAACCAATGCGTTATTTGATTTTACCAGTGTATTTGGTACAAAGACACCTGGTACGATTTCTTGATTTGGTATTAGTACATCGTCTTCAAGCTTCGGAAACCTGATTTGACGAATCACTTCTGACCTTGGTGGGAGTGTTATTCCATTGAAGCCGTTCGTAAGTGGAATTTCTATTACATGCGACAGATTGGGTGGTCGTAGTACGAGGTAATCATGGTTCCCATTGAAATCTAGTATACATTTATACTTCTTAAAAAAATCCATTCCAAGGATACCGTCGCAAGGTATTGGAAAATTATTTTGCACTACTTGGAAATCATGTGGTATCAAAAAACCTCTAAATTTTAGGTCAATAAATACATTACCTATTGAACGAATTTTACCCTGTCCTATTCCACTCAATGTGGTTGTTCTGTTTCTGTTAATTTGTGTTTGATAAAAATGTTTAGTTTTTATAACCGAAATGTCTGCTCCTGTATCTACCAACAGTGTTACCGTGTTGTTCGTGTCGTTAATTTTTATATTAACATAAAAACTTAAGCTGAGGTTAAGGTTGTATATGTAGTTGGTATTGTTATTATGATATATCTCAGAGGATTTTAGCAGTTTTCCGAATCATTTTCATGTGACTCTGCTGCTCTGACGTAATTTCTGTTACGTCTGTGGTTCTGATTTTGTTGAACCCTGTTGTAAATAGGTTTTTGTTGGGGTCTGCCGTTGTTACTGTTATTACTATTATTGCGTGGGTAATTGTACCTTCCACGATATTGTCTGTAGTTATTATTTCGGTTAAACTTCTGCCCGAAATACAATACGGCATTTTGTTGCCCTGTTGCTTCAGTGCAACTGTTTATGAATTTGCCAACGGCCTCATTCATGTTACTGAATTGGCCTGCTTCCATGATAAGTTTAACTTTATCGATGGTGCAATTTTTGGTTAGTGCCTTTACTGCAACCTGTGTTGAATATTTACATGCCAATTCGCATGGCAAACCATCTGATAAATAGGCATTTTCTAATGACTTCGTTAAATTCTCTATTTCACTGCAATAGTTATTGGCAGTTTTATTGTTTTGTCGGGTATTCATTATTTTTGCTGTCAATACCTCAACCGACTCGCCCTTTACTGAGTTTTTTAGTTTATGTATTATCTCAGTAATGGTTTGTTCATTACCTATTAAATTTCTTGCACTTCCCTTTAACTTTGTTTTTATTAAAGAGACTGCGATAGATTCGTGGTCACCTTTGATGGATTCTATTAACTGTAACGAGTCTATAAAGGAACGTAAATTTTCTGGTTTTCCATCAAATTCTATGATCAGCTTTGAAGCTGTGTTCAGAAAGTCAACGACTGTTTGTGTCATTTTTACTTCTGTACTTTCCAAAGAGGTTCCAATATTCTCTGAATTTTCAGTCTCTTCTAAGAATTTTACCTCTTCGTGTAGTGTATCTGGTAATTTTACCTTAACACCCTTCTTAGATGATATAATCAGGATTCTAGTCTTGACATCTAAGAAAAAACTTTCAGCAGCTGTCCTATGTGGTGTCGTGAGTCTGTTATAATTTGCATTTAGCAAAACCCTGATTTGTTCTAACTTTTCGCATAAGATTCTAATATGTTTTATTATTGTTTCCTCTTTTGTGCTTCTATCTATATTTAAACATTTATAAGATTTGTCGAACTCCTCTTTGATTAGTCTCACCTTCTGAATTATTTCTTGCCAATCCATGGGAAAATTATTTAAATTTTGTTTAAGTCATTGGCTCTGCTCAAATATTTCTTTTTTAATTTCTTGGTGTTTAAGGCATAAATATGTAATGCAAAATTTAAGCTAATCAGTACGGTTATTATTAGTAAACAACACTCAATTAATTTTAGGTCGATTGAGTCTTCTTTTATTTCAACTTCATTAATAACATTTGCATTGGGATTCTCTATTTTTGATTGACGACCTCCCATTTTCTTTCGCTATTTATTTTGCATATTTTCCTATTATTTATTTCTATTAAATATTTTTCTGACTGCCTCAATAATCTAACCGAATCTTATATCTTGCTAATTATATATCTTCCCTAGTAATTCATTATTTTTATCAATAGCTTATACTATTTTACATGCATCATTTTATTTATGTATATTTAATTTAAAAAAAAATTTTTTAATTTAATTTGTGTTTTTTTTTTTCTCTCTTAAACAGCATAATTACAAAAGTTATTTTTTCTCTTTATATAATTGTATCAAGATTAAATAATAGCTTTTTATACAGAACAAATCAGATTAATTGAACTACATTCCTTTGTGGATTTTTATTTTTTTTTTTTTTTATATCTCTTACAATTTTTTTCCCTCTTATAAATTATTGTGTTTTCTATTTATTTGTTTTTGTTTATTTGTCAAGAGCGGTTAACGCTTTCTGACCTACGGGTGCATAACGGGATGCTCCACTTTTTTTTGTTTTTTTTTTTTTTTTTTTTTGTTTTTGGTAAAACTAGGATGAACCTGTTAGGGGCATATTGATGTGTATATTGATATATACCAGAGGTCTTTTGATGTGTTTTTCCTTCTTTTTCTGCTGGCCCGTCTTTCTTCTGTACTCTTCTATGAAGATATGTTTTGGCCCTTCCGCCATTGATTTTAAGCTCCACTGTCTTTAGGCCAGACAGTATCTTCCTTCAACGCAGCTGATGGATCGTTGTGGCTGATCCACCAGGACAAAATTATTATGTGTTTTTTTTTTTTTTTATTATTATTATATTCAGGATTGCTCAATTTAAGAGCATAATCCTTGAATTATATATATTTTCTGCAATGCTCATCTAAGGAGCACTGGCAGGATCGCCATATAGCAAACAAGATACTTTTTGTGTTTTAAATAGTATTTATTATTATTATTATTTCAGCTCTATCTAGGAGCTAAACTATTAATTGATTGATTGATAAATTATTAATGAGTAATTGATTATAAAAGGTTCTTCTTTATATACATATTTTCAACCTATATTAACAACAACAATGTGTTACCTGCACTTGGGTCAGCATAAACATAAGTATGCCAGCGTAACAACAACATACAATAAGAATATACGCAGTCATACAATGTTTTGCAAATGCAGTGGTCAACAATATTGATATTTGTTATTTCCGCATTTGCAAACATTGTACGCTATGCAGTGTGGGTATTATACAGCACACTACGAAAGTCGTGTTACGCTACACGTAACACTCCGGATTAGGATGAGTAACCTTTGGGCGTGTACCTTCAAGGTTCCAGACATGACCCAGGTTCAGGAAGAGGTACTGACACAGCAAAACCCATTCCCTTACCTGCCTCATATAAGGAACCGCAGTGCACTGAAGCCACCGCATCGCGACAAGATTTTTACTCGTGATGGTAGAGAGGGCGGTGAAATTAAAAGTATTAAATCATGAAGAACAATACTTTTTCATGCAATTCAAAATATTAGAAAAAGAAATTCCAATAAAAATATAAATGCTTCAGCAAGCGCCTTAACTTGATTTTCTTCCTTGTACTAGCAGCTATCCTACTAGTAAGGTCCATTTAGAGTGCTAAAATAAAATATTAGTTTTTTTTGTTGAATTCCACCACTAATACGATTTGTTTTACTTTTCTATTTTTTTATATCGGAATATTTTGTTCTATGCGTTCAACCAAGATAAAATACTGCGGCATTTTATCTCTCCACACATCCCCTTCCCACATATTCCATCAAACAAATTCATTCCAGATCTCCAGCTCCATAACCAACATTCCGGCATATTCAATAAGAAATTCCCACACACTTAGAAGGTCTCATAAGCAGATAAGAAATTAATTCAAGATTAGTTATAAGATTTTTGTGTGTAGTACTTTAGAATAATTTTAGAAATAATGAATCAGTAATTTACAACTTCTCTACAATAAAAGACGTGTTTTATTAAAATAAATTCACGTAGTTTAAATGGTGCGTGGTAAAGAAGAGTAGTGTTATTCAAAAGAAAATAATTTTTGACAAAAATATTTAATAAGTTTGAGTTGATGGTTGTAACTATCAATAATACTTTAATAATGCTCTACATCACTATTTTTGTCGATTTAACGATGTTCACCGGTCCGTGTGTTAGTCTACGTGAACCTGTAGCTATGTTCTATAACTCTCACATCGGAAAGTCTTCACATGGAACGCATAAAATTAAACAAAAACATTGCGAACTGACACAAAATATTATTTCTCGCATTCGACTGGTTCTGTAACTTTATTTTGCGAGAACTATCTGTCACACAATGTTTTTTAGAAAAATTAGAAAAAAAGTGTTTCTGTAAAATAGGCATGTGAGAAGTTTTGAAATTGAACTATCAAAATTTGCTCACAATTGAAATCGATGTGAAATACGTATTTAAATTCATTTGCTTAAAAAAAGTAAATAAATATACTCGTATATATATACATAAAATATATACATAAAATATATAAATATTGGAGAAAGGGTAAGAAATATATTAATTTTTGATTTATCATTTATTTTTAAGCATTTACATAATGTTTTTTACAATTATTCAGGAAGTATAACGAATTTCCAAAATTACAAATAAAAAACTTATGGTCTACATGTCTTTAAATTTGGAATTGGCTAGAGGAAAGTTTGGAAGCACTAACTTCAATAATAATTGCAAGAAGAAGTAGGAAGCGTTAATCCCATGTGAGGTAGCGATAAATCCGTGGAGCAGTGTAAAAAGGTAGGTTAAACTTTGTTTCGTAGTGATTGAGAAGATTATACAATTTTTTTTTCTCATAGTGTTGGCTTGACTTAAAATCTGGAGTTAAGAAGCAGGTTAATTGGAGAAGCCTCATGAACATAATCGATGGTGGTTCTTTCAAGAACGTACCCCGCGAGTTAAGCTCTTTCGAAGAGCAAATTCTGGCCATTATCACGATGGATGCTGTTGAGGGTGATTCGGTTACACCACAATCAGGAGTAATAGTATAATGTAACATAATTCTATATGTTGAATGTATGTACATTAGGGCGGGTCTATTTAAAAATCGCCCAAGTGACAAGGAAAACCGTATTCTAGGGATCAAAATAAGAAACTTTGCCCGAGGAACCATACCTCTAAAACGATTTCTGGTGTCCCGACTTTTGACCTGTCTGTCTGTCTGTCTGTATGTCTGTTTCACTTTGACCCATTTAGAATGCCCAAATCAAGTTCACATGTATGATCGACCCCCACTAACATTGGAGGGCCGACCCACCCATGTCAGTGGCACACTCCTGGAACCCCCTGGGGGTTCTCCATACAAACATTTCAAAAAATCACCATTTTTGGCACTTTATTTAGTCAGAACATATGTAAATTAAAAAATGAATTTAACTTAGTAATAGAAAAGAAACTAAAAAAGAATTATTGTTTGAAGTCTTTTTTGCTTTCAAGTCTGGGCAATTTCGCACGCCTCTATAATGTCGTCGCCATAACAACCTCCACATTTTCCGGTATAACTCGTTTGAAAACGCTAGGTAGCGATTGAACGTGTAGATCCGCTCCTTGTATGTGTGATGGAATTTTAGGATCATTAACTTGAAAAATAATACACTACCGTACACGACACAGCTGTAATACTTGATATTGAAGTTGGCATATAACATTTAATTATAAACTCAACCAGAATTCTTAAATTCTCAACTAGATTTTCCGTTGTCACATATAGTCGTAATAATCTGGCGGCCTTGGTGAGCCACCGAGAATGTACAATTTTCCCTGGTTTGATGTTAGCCAGATCCACCGAAACCACGCCGCTAGAAATTGCATGGGCCATGTCGTATAAGTACTTTGAATCGGTGGAAAATTCAATTTTTTCTGGAAAAGGGGGCATATTTTTCAACTCAATTTTCTGAAAGCCGTCCACCACCTGAAAATATATAATAATAAAATTATTAAAAACGGTTGACAATTATAATAAATGAGTGATAGCAATAACTTACCGGAAGAGTTTCACAAGTTTCGATTTGACGGCTCAGTTTTCCGGTTGCCGATATTGGTCCAGTGCTGACTTATCGGAAGTTCATTGAAGTGTAGAAGGCAAACGAACCAATGCAATGGTCAGTGTTTGTTGGCTCATCGTCAGTGCATATGTCAATTAATGCATCCCGTGATATATTTTTATCGTTGAAAAAATCATTTAATTATGTTGTTTTGTATTCAGCGGTTTCATGTTCCAGTTTTACGTAACCAATCAATTCAGAATTCGGTTCTCTCAAAATAAGAAGATGAGGTTTTTACCATCGTAGTATGATACTTCTCATCAATTTTATCTCTTTAAAGTATCATCTTTTCTGCCATCGAATGAAAACGCTAAAAAATTGGTATCATCTAACCGTTTGCGAAGCACTTCGTGTCTGCATTTCTCTTTTTCTCTGCGAACTTTCGATATATCCATGATGAGAGGTTTGCCATGATTATCTTTCATTTTAAAATCTTGCAAAAGAGCGGTTCCCAATGCTGATGCTACTCTATCAGGTACACCAAAACTGTCACATATCAAGGCAAAATTGAAACAATCGTATCGGTGCGTATGTGGAATTATCGGGATCTTGGTATATTAGATTTGATGACATAGACGTTGCTCCTTGCTCTTCAATTTCCATCACAAATGCATCCACTGTTACTCTTCTCTGATTATGTTGATCGTGCATAAACTCTTTGAGGCGTTCTGGGACCAAGCCAAATATACATGGAGCTGCCTTCAAATCGCGTTTACATTTTCCAATGTAAAAAATTGTTTCCAGAGATTTTACTAATTCTGCAAATTTTGGGTTTCTCCTTTTGCTCTTGATTTGGTCTCGATATTTGTCAAGCAATCTATTCAATTTTATAAATACACTATTTTTCGGCATTATTTCCATACCAAGTTTTTCCCAAATTCCAATCAACTTATCTTGTACTTGAATAGTGAATGATTTATAGGAGAACTTTTTTTGTTCTGTTTTAGCACGTTCGCTCAAGTAAAAATAATATCTCAAGATATCCAGATGGGTTGGTAAATTAAGATCAGCCAAATCAGTAGACATACCAAAACAGTAACATCATGCTTGGGTATATGACTCATTGGGTTTTCGATAGTTGTTGATATTGTTGTTGCTTCATCTTGCGGTGTAGATGATGGTGGATTCATTGTAAACTAAAGAAATTTATAAAACCCAGCAGGAAAAAAAACCATATTTCAAACTCTGATAACAATAACATAACAGTCCAAGAAACAGTAGCAACAAAATTAAGCACACACACACAAAAATAATCTAACCCATAAAAACAAAGTTTTTACTAAAACCCTTTTTTTCCTTATGCATAAAATTGTAAAGTCTTATGTTTTCAGTGCATTGTACTGTTATTTTATTTCTTTGTTTGATGGTTTTATTGCTATTAAATATGTAATACTTATTATGTGTAGATCAAATATTGAAAGTAATACACAAAAACTTACACGTTGTTTTTCTCTTATTTTTCACTGTTTTCTTATTTTCACTGTTTTTAAATAACACACTTCAGAACTTTTCGCTATCACTTAAAATATAACAATGACAAACAAGAGTTAAAAACCAAATTATGTTACCTTAAAATCCGTAATTGAATAAGCACTGCTTATTAAGCAGGTATTGATTTTTTAAAATTTGTCTGAAGCAGCAATAAAATTAGTGTAAAATTGTTATTCATTCTTAAGGGGGAAATTCCAAACAAATTTTAAGAAAGAAAAATCAAGTGTATAAAATATACCTGATTCATTTGACTTTTTAAAAGTGGTCATAATTCTGAAATGTCTTGTATATACCTGAACTATTTCACTTTTAAATTATTCAATAGGCGCATCGCGTAAATTACGTATGTAGTCACACATGTCCAACAAAACCCCACGAATACGGACAATGTCGAGGAAATAATAAAAAAAATACATTAACAAAAATTAGAGTCAATGACACCTGTAAAATCACATTAACCAATATCAATTGAACTATTAAACACTAAAAATTGAACTAAAGCATTTATTGCTCAATAATGCTTTCTTGTGTAATATAGAGAGAAGAATTTTTGATTGCCCAATAATATTTTGCCAAATCATGAAAATATGTAAAATCGAATTCCGAAGTTTGGCATAGAATAAAGAAATATTTTTAAATATATGCTGTGGAATATTTTAAGTAAGTCTTAAGATACAATACAAACCTAAAGGTTTGTTAGTCCCGGTTTACACATGAAATTTTTCTTTCTGAAACTGTTTGAAATTCTCTTTTAAACTTTCATCCGTGTCTACACACTGAAATTTTTGTATTGAAATTCAAGATTTGTTCATGTTTACTTAATCATTTTATCTATTTATTTATCATTTTATTTCATTAAAATTAACTTTATTCTAATTTATTATCTTTCTTAACACAAACAAAACATAAAAATGAAAGAAAAATTAAAATAACTCCACTTTGATAATTGCGAAGCAAGAAACAAAAGACAATTTCAGAGTACATGAAAGTATGTACCTCCTGCCATTCTTCTCTCCCATCTCATCTATAAACCCAAGACTCTCAGCAAGAAAACTTTCATGTGTAAACCAGCACTTATATTAAAAAATAAAAAGTGTTTTTAAAAATAAAAACAAAGAAACTATATTGTTTAATTTTTCTTAAAAAAAAGTAGGAACGTAATAAGTAAGTCACTAAAATATTAAAAGACAAAAAAAAAACTAAAGGAGTGATTTCCGAGTTTTTAACTGGCGCAGTCGGTAGGATACCATATTCCAAAGAATATGGTAAAGGACTTACGTAGTGTTGAACAATAAATTAAAGTACAAAAATTAATTAAGGAACATTAATACATAGTGTTGAACAATAAATTACATAATCTACACAAATATTTAAAGCATTAAGAAAAGCCAGATTAATGATCCAAGCAGATAAATGCGATTTTTTGAAAAAAAGGACTCAGTTTTTGGGTCATATTCTGACCAGAGAGGGTATTAAGCCAAACCCGAGCAATGTAAAACCTATACAAGATTTGAAGTTGCCGAAAACGGTAAAACAGATAAAATCATTTTTGGGCATGACAAGGTTTTATCGAAAGTTTATTAAAGATTATGCGAAAATTGCATTTCACATGACAAAGTATGTGAGAAAAGGCGAGCAAATTAATTATGATCCTAGCTATATTTTCGCATTCGAGAAACTTAAGGATATAGTGACCAAACCCCCAATATTGAGATATCCAATTTATGAGAAAAAATTTAAGATAATAACTGATGCTAGTAATTTTGCTACAGGCGCCGTTCTAACCCAAGAAAGCCATCCAATTGCTTATGCTTCGAGAACATTAAATGAACATGAAAGAAACTATGCAGCAATCGAAAAAGAGTTGTTAGCAATTGTTTGGGGAGTAAAATACTTTAGGCCATACATTTATGGACGAAATTTTATCTTGAAAGTGATCACCAACCACTTAAGTGGTTAATGGCGAAATACTCGGGAAGGGATATCAGTCCCCGAGTTCAAAGATGGCTGTTGGAACTTGAAGAATACAATTTTAAAATTGACTACATAAAAGGCAAGGATAAATATATAGCCGATTTTCTCAGTAGGATTGACGCTGAAAATAAGGAAATAAATGTTGTAGATTCTGTTAACCCAGATGATAACGACCCTATTGTAACCACGGAAAGGCTCAGTAGGTCTCGTGAATCGCTGGATGTACAAACATGCCATACGCAAGAGGAAGACTTGAATAACTAAATTTCGATTTTGGACACGGTTGTAAATAGGATTAAAACACAAATTATTATTGTGGAGAATAAAGATTCGGAAACACAGACAGTTTTCGGAAATAATAGAATTTTCATCGATAAGTCGACAGGAAATAATCAAAAGAAATGTAGTAAAAGCAAAAATAGGCACATACCCAAAAATTTACGACCATTACTATAATAAAGTTTAGAAAAAATTCATTGAAATGTTTCCAATTACAACGAATGCCAAATTTGTAAGATGCTCTTGATTTGCAACAGACATAGAAGATGGGGAAGACTTAAAAAACCAAATTTCTAATTTCCATAAAATTGAATCAGGCTATTCAGGAATTACTTCTACCTTCGAAGACTTAAACCACAGACTATATAATCCAAAACTAAAGACAATTATACATTCTATAATAAACAACTGTCAGATATGCTTATCAGGAAATTTCTCTCAATAAAGGGTAAAATTAACAAGTTTGTTTTTGACAATGAGTTTAAGTCAAAGAATGTAATCGAATTTTTGGAAAAAGAGGGAATTGAGTATCATACGACCAAACCGAATAGTCATACAGGGAACTCATATAGAGGGATTGAATGGTACCTTTACGGAAAGAATAAGAAGCCTTAATTTGGAGGAGAAACTACCCATAAACTACCCAATGGCGGCTAAATATGTACGCAAAAGTATATCGGGAGTTGATACGGAAAAGATTATGGGAAGCTAAGGAAAAGGTAATTAGGAAACGGAACGAGAATAGGGAAAATTAAGTAGAAACTAGACAGGAGAGTTTTATAAAAAACTATAAGAGTTTACGTCATAAAGAAGAACCCAAGTTTAGAGAAAAATCCTTAGAAGGAATACATACTAGTAATATTAAAAAACCAAATAAATTTAACAATCCTTTAACAAACTGAAATTAACAATTGCCCTAAGTCCAAAATTACAGATTATATTGTGGATAATAATGAAAATAATGGCATTTACACCAATTCGAGCTAATATAACGATTTACCCAATAATGGCGACAAGCGGTTACGTGGAAATTATTAGCGGCAATTGTAACATTCCAATGGAGTCCGATTTAATTCTGCATCAAATAGATATACATGAAATATAAAATGTATTGTTATCAATGAAGAGGAATATAAGCACTTTTAGTAAAAATTAAGAACTTTTTATGAATAACGAATTAGAAACATTATTAAGCAAGCCGAAGGCAGTAACACCTAATGATAGGCAGAAACGAGGAATAATAATAGGTCATGCATATAAATATCTTTTTGTACGATGGATAATACGGACCAGGAAGATATCACTAATCATTTTACCACAATTGACACAAACATGCATAACTCTATAACAGGGCTAAATTAACAGATCAAAATTAATGATCATTTTAACCGTTGTGTCAGCAGCTGTTGGGTTTTATCCACATCGACAGTAGATGTACCCGGGTACTTCATACGTTTTGTATGGCAGATAGTTGCTTTTGATATACAAATATTAACTACTACCTGGATTCTTGTAATTTTCTGTTTTTTTTTTTTTTTTATTTCTTGGAAATATTGTCTAGTTAACAAAACTTTTATCATAATTTGGGAAAAAAAAAATTTGGTACCTAAATAATCCATTTTTACCAAAAATGGGAATTGCCAAAATCCATAAAAATTTAACAATTTCCAAATTCTTTTTTAATCCTTGTAATTTGATCCCTTTTTACAAAGAAAAATAATTAACATTGAATTTTCATTCGCAAAATTCCGTTATATTTGAACTGAAAATCAACCGCTCTTGCTCATAGTGCTATTTTTAGTACCTGCGCAGAATAATTATAACTCATAAAATATTTGTTCAATGTAAACATATTTTTTTTTGGAATGTGTAGGAAAACACGTCTACTAACAGGAACAAAAGGGTATTTGGGAATATCTTGCCTACCTACCCTTGCACAACCAGTTTTGCAGGCAGAAACATGATTTTTTGCGCAGGTTTCGTTTTGAGTAGGTTTGTATGCATAAGTCAGTTTATGTGCGATTTTTGAAGTGTAAAGACCTAAAAATTTATTTTGTGCGGCAAATATATAAAAAGTGAAAATAAAATGGCAGATGGTGAGTGGCTAGCTCCGCGTCGATTGAATGCACTACCGTATGAGGAGCAGCGTGACTATATACGCACACTTGTTGAGGCTTCTGACTCCGAAGAGAGTGACCACGAACAAGCGGTAGATCAAGAAGACTTAGAAGGAAATATTGATGACATTGGTGGTGAATCATCTGACGCTGAACAAGTCCAGGAAATTCAGTATCACCTAGAGGACGAGAGGGATTCAGACGAGGAGTATGAAGAACCGCCACTTGAAACTGGTGATTATTATACGGCAAGAGATGGCAATGTATGGTCGTCAATACCACCAATACCTGGACGAATACGTGCGCACAACGTTCTAAGAAGTCGCAATCCTGGACCAGTGCCATCGACAAATGGCTTGACAATGGCAGAAACCTTCAATCTTATGATGTCAAATGAAATATGTGATGTTATTATTCGAGAATCAAATAGAAAGGCAAGGCAAACTTTTGATGCGTACAATCAGCAGCATCCAGATGCGGAACCACGAATATGGGTGCCTATAACTGAAGTAGAATTTCGTGCATATTTGGGTGTGCTTTTGATGGCTGGCGTATGTCATTCCGGTTATGTTCATACCACTGACCTGTGGAAAACAACTTCACATCCATTATTTCGTGCATCAATGAGCTTACGCAGATTTTGGGCAATCAGCCGCTTCATACGCTTTGATAACGGAAACACTCGGAATGCACGCAAACAAAATGATAAGGCAGCTGCAATTACAGACGTATTCCTGATGCTAAATGCCACTCTGCGCAAGTATTATATATGTGGCACAAACGTTACCGTAGATGAGCAATTATACCCATATCGTGGTGGAACTGGCTTCACACAGTACATTCCATCCAAACCATCCAAATATGGGATAAAAGTGTGGTGGGTCTGCGACGCCATTTCATCATATCCCGTGCAGGTAAATCAGTGTTCATACATTCATTTTATTATATCAACTTGTTGCAAATAAACTAAATGACTAATTCAAATTTCATTTTTCAATTTTTATTTTTTCAATACAGGGTCAAATTTATACTGGAATGGCAGCGTCCGGCGAACGTGAAAGAAACGTTGGTGAGCGTGTTGTGAAGGACTTAGTTGTCAACAATTTTGGTGGAAGTGGGCGAACAGTGGTATGCGACAATTTCTTTACAACATATAACTTAGCAAAAACTTTGATGGTGGACAACAGTTTGGCTTTGTTGGGCACTTGCAACAAAAGGCGTATGTTCGTGCCAGCATCATTTGCCAATCCTAAAGGACGTGAAGCAGAGTCTACGCTATTTGGATTCTGTAACAACATGACGATGTGCTCATACGTCCCAAAAAAAAATAAGGCTGTTGTGATGCTGTCTACTTGCCACGACACTACAGAAACTGCAGGTCCAAAACGGAAACCATTGCTCATACTTGATTATAACAAACATAAAGGCGGCGTGGATAATATGGATAAGTGCTTGACTGAATATTCAACCAAACGGCGCACAAATAGATGGCCTTTAGCATTTTTTTATAATATGCTTGACGTAGCTGCGTATGCTGCGTATGTTATATATATGGAAAACAACCCCCATCTAAAACCATCTACCAACCGCCGTAGGATATTTCTGCAGCAGCTCAGCGATCAGTTATGCAGACCACAAATCGATATAAGAGCGGACAATAGCCATATTACGCGCATATTTTCTACTAGACACGCTATGGAAGCATTATATGGTATGCCCTTGAAGATGAATGTTGGTGCACAAGAGGAAGAGGAACGTGACAGTTCTGGCCGCATAAAAAGAAAAGGAAACTGCTATATTTGCATTGCAAAACGCCAAACGAGAAAAGTATGTGCAATTTGTAATAAGCCTGTGTGCGCAGAGCACTCGAAGGATCATCCACAATGCCTCAGATGCTGCTAAAATTCATAAAATATATTTTTTACTTTCATTATAATGATTTTCTATAAATAAATAAACAAATTTCCATAAAATAAACTAAATATTTCCATTTATTTCTATATATTTGTATGAATTTTCATAGAAGTACCTGGGTACATCAGCTGTTGACGCTAGGTCATTTTCTAGTAACTGGGTTATATTTTCCAAACGGTTGGTCCAATTGACCTGAAATTTCACACCAATATCAATTACATATTTCCAAGCTATGATACGAAGTTTCATCAAGATTGGACCAGCCGCTTGGAAGATATAGCAATATAAAGTGAACTTTGCCATTTATTTCTATATATTTGTATGAATTTTCATACAAGTACCCGGGTACACCAGCAGTCGACGCCATTCCACTAACTTGAATTTGGGCTGTATCGACTGAACTGCTGCTCCAATCTTGATGAAACTTTTCCACATGATGCAAAAGTGTATGGTTGAGGATATCATGAAATTTCAGGTCAATCGGACTAACCGTTTGGAAGATACAGGAAAATTAAAGTTGCAAATGTACCCGTGGGCTCTACGATCGACACAACGGTTAATAGAACAATACAATTAATATAAGACACTATACCACAAAACCAAATAATGACTATTATACCCTTACCATATTTCAACAAGGAAATAGAAGCTGAAATTGAAAATATATTCATTTTCAATAATGAAACATATACATATATAAAAGATAAATATATTAACGAATGTAAACTATCATATCATTGTACACAAGAAAAACATGTAAACTGGTTACAAATTATAATACAGAAATCATAAATATTAATGACCAAGCAATTGTGGTCAAGAATGCAAATAATGAGACTATTACAAGTAAATTTAATAACACAGAAAATGTTCTACATGGAAATATTTTAGTACACTACAATAATTGCTCATTTAAAATAGCAAACCAAAAAATTTCAAATAAAAATAAAATATATCTATAATATTAATGTGACCGATGTAAGTTTCACAGTTTTACCACGATTTTGAAAAAAAATTATCATTTGAAAGGTATTTCTTTTTAGCTGTTACCCAGATTTACAGATTTTCATCGTCTGGAATATTTTTTGGAGTTATGATCGTTTAAAGTTGCTACTAACACATACATAAAATTATGCAATGCTATCCCAGTATGCATTGAAAAATTATTTCTCCAATGTTGGAGAAAAGTTAAGTTCTCAAATTGATGTTCAATGTAATTCTCAACTTGAGTTTAACCATTTTTCTCCTTGTTTGCTTTCAACTTGACATCAAGTTGAGACTTAAGGCCTAGTTAGCCACCCGTAACCAACCGTGTCAGCTGTTTTTTTTTTCTGTTACATGAAAAGCATTTAGAGCAGTTACCGAACTCAACTGTCACGTAACCGGAACGTCCCAATCTGTTGAAAATAGATTTTTGCTACGTTTGTACGTGACATTTATGAACAGCTGATAAAGTTTGGTTAATTTTATACAGCAACATGCAGGTTCGTTTTTTACGTTCTATAACTGCACTAAATGCCAACGTTACATTTACGGAACAGATACATTTTAATAACGTGTGGCTAACTAGGCCTTTAACATTTTTTCCAATCTTTGAGAAATATTTTAACTCTCAATTGTATATCCAACACTTTTCTCCACTTAAGACCAAACATTTTTTCAACTTGAATACGATTTGTGTTAAGTTTGAGATGTTATTTAAATATGTCATAAATAATAAATTAAATTAAAAATTGCCAAAAAAGTACAAATAATTAATTGATATATTTTTAATTATTGCTACTTTTTGTCGAATTTTTTAATTTAAATTCTTATTTATAACATATTTAATATTAATATTCATAAAATGTACAAATAATTAATTCATTTATTTTTAATTCTTTATTTTAAAAAATATTAACATGTACATAATGTTAAATATGTAATGAAATAAAATTGAAACATTAAAAAAAAGTACTTTGTTTTCATTTCTAAAATTAGTATAATTTTTTTAATATGGCAATTCCGTACCTTCCATTTGATACCGATCTGAGAAATTTCTTTGCCCTCAAGTTGAGAATCACAAAGTCCTCAATTTGATAACTAAGAAAATCACCATATAAAAAATGTGCCTTTTAAGTTGAGAAGACTATAATCAGACTATTGAGGTGCATTTGAGAAATAACGTTGGAGATTTGAGAAATGTATTTGATCTCAAATGCACCTCAAGTTTATAGCAAACAAAAATGTTTATTAGGATGTGTATGTTTATTAAATTTGTTAATGTGTTTGTGTTAATGTGTTGAGTTTGTTTTCTTCATTTAAAATGAGTTGAATTAGAAGCATACCTTTAGGGTCTTTATTAAATGAAAATATGTATTTGATCTCAAATGCACCTCAAGTTTATAGCAAACAAAAATGTTTATTAGAGTGTGTGTGTTTATTAAATTTGTTAATGTGTTTGTGTTAATGTGTTGAGTTTGTTTTCTTCATTTAAAATGAGTTGAATTAGAAGCATACCTTTAGGGTCTTTATTAAATGAAAATATAAAAATTCCGAGAATTTGCACTCGAATTTCGAGTCCTGGAATCTGCTAGTTTAGATAAAATAATTGTTCCAAAATTACAAAATGTAACATTTAATACAACACTTACAATGGAGGAAGTGAAACTAACGACAATACAAAATTTAAAAGAAATAGAAGAAATCAAATATAATAATAAAATTATAACCTATAGTGTACCACCTCTTATATTAGCAACAATAGTAATAATATTAATAATAATATTGCATGATAGATGCAAAAAGTCAAATGGAAGAATTCGGGAGAATCCTTCATCTAATGGGGGAGGAGTTACGTATGTACTCCCACATGTCCAACAAAACCCCACGTATACGGAGAATGTCCAGGAAATAATAAAAAAATACATTAAAAGTACAGTACGACACCTGTATAATCACATAAAAAAGTCAAGGCCTATGTGAATATACAAAAGTCGTTGCTCTGGTTGTGAAATGGTGGAATCAACAAAATTACGTTTTGTTAGAATAAAGTGCAATTTTGTTGAAATATTAAACACTAAAAATTAAACTAAAGCATTTATTGCTCAATAATGCTTTTTTTTTTGTAAAATAAAGATAAGAATTTTTGATTGCCCCATAATATTTTGCCAACTCGTGAAAATATGTAAGGATAAAGGAGTGATTTCTGAGTTATTAACTCGTATGATGTAAATTAAACTGTATTTGGTTACTGTACCAAATAAACATCCTTTTAATTTTTTCAAAATTTGTCTGATGCAGCAATAAAATTATTGAAAAAATTTTATTTATTCTTAAGGGGGAAATCCCTAACGAATTTTAAGTAAGAAAAATCAATTGTAAAAAATATACCTGATCCATTTGATTTTTTAAAATCATAATTCTGAAAAGACTTGTATATACCTGCACTATTTCATTAGTTAAATTATTCAATAGGTGCATCGCTTATGATGTAAATTAAACCGCATTTGGTTAATATACCAAATAAACAATTTTTTTATGTTCAAAAATTTGACTGTTGCAGCAATAATATTATTGAACAACTTTCCAACGATATTTTTAAAAATATATAAATAACTACCTGTGTAATCAACAACATGTTCCTCAGGGAAGTTGGTTTTTCATCTCTCCGTGACTGTGCATGACTATGTCAAAGTTAATCTTTTTTTCACAGCAAGTGTGTGTAACAAGTTTCAGATCGATCGAATGAGGGTAAATAACTTTTAGATCACTGCGTGATGTGCGTGACTATGTCAAAGTTAATCTTTTTCACAGCAAGTGTATGGATCAAGATCGATCGGATGAGGCTAAATAACTTTTAGATCACTCTGTGACTATGCGTGACTATCCCAAAATTAATCTGTAGTCACAACAAGACTATGGGCCAAGTTCCAGTTCAATTGCATAAGGGGGAATAGGGTTGCCCCATGGCAGACAGACAGACAGGTCAAAAGCCGGGACATCAGAATTCGTTTTAGAGGTATGGTTCCTTGGGCAAAGTTTCTTATTTTGATCCCTAGAATATGATTTTCCTTGTCACTTGAGCGCCCTAATGTACATATAATTTAATTTATTGTGATGTCTATTGAGGTTTACATAATATATAAATATATAAAACTTAATTCTTTTTGTTACGTTATCTTTATTTTTTTTTTATTAGTAAATAAAAATGTTTAATTAAACTAAAATATTTTGTTTGTTAGATTTATCATCATTTTTCAGACATATTGCAATTACTACTGTAATTATAATATACAATTTTTTTTTTAATTTTGTTTAAATGTTGCGTGGTAAAGAAGAACAAAGCATATATTTCAAAAATTCATAACTGCACTGTATTCTTAATCGGACCGGTTTCTGGCATTTCAGCCTTCATCAGCGATTTATTGAACATTGTGATAATTGTTATGTTTTAATTGAATAGATTGTTTCTATATGAAAATTTTTTCTACTTAGGGCGGCCGTGAGGTTTTGAACCATGAACCTTCACATACACTCGTACTTGCACTTTTTTGGTCAGCGCTTTAACACACTCACCTAAAGTCAGGCCTATGAGCAGTGTGGTTAGTTTTCAGTTTTCGTACCATACAGCTTTACTTTGTATTAATTTCAGAAGATACAACTCTGTCCAAACAAACAATCGTTATTTTTGAATTTTTGAATATTTTTTGCATTTATACTTCTAATTTCCACTATTCTCAGTTTTCGTAAGTGATGTACGGTTTTTGTACATACCTACATATGCACTTTACATATTTGAGATGACGCTTTGAAGCGAAGAAATTTTTTGTTTGTTAGATTTATCGTCATTTTTCAGACATATTGCAATTACTACTGTAATTATAATATGCAATTTTTTTAATTTTGTTTACATGGTGCGTGGTAAAGAAGAACAAAGCATATATTTCAAAAATTCATAACTGCACTGTATTCTTAATCGGACCGGTTTCTGGCATTTCAGCCTTCATCAGCGATTAAATGAAAAAAATATTCAAAAATTCAAAAATAACGATTGTTTGTTTGGACAGAGTTGTAGCTTCTGAAATTAGTACAAAGTAAAGCTGTATGGTACGAAAACTGAAAACTAACCACACTGCTCGTAGGCCTGACTTTAGGTGAGTGTGTTAAAGCGCTGACCAAAAAAGTGCAAGTACGAGTGTATGTGAAGGTTCATGGTTCAAAACCTCACGGCCGCCCTAAGTAGAAAAAATTTTCATATAGAAACAATCTATTCAATTAAAACATAACAATTATCACAATGTTCAATAAATCGCTGATGAAGGCTGAAATGCCAGAAACCGGTCCGATTAAGAATACAGTGCAGTTATGAATTTTTGAAATATATGCTTTGTTCTTCTTTACCACGCACCATTTAAACAAAATTAAAAAAATTGCATATTATAATTACAGTAGTAATTGCAATATGTCTGAAAAATGACGATAAATCTAACAAACAAAAAATTTCTTCGCTTCAAAGCGTCATCTCAAATATGTAAAGTGCATATGTAGGTATGTACAAAAACCGTACATCACATATGACAACTCTTACGAAAACTGAGAATAGTGGAAATTAGAAGTATAAATGCAAAAAATATTCAAAAATTCAAAAATAACGATTGTTTGTTTGGACAGAGTTGTATCTTCTGAAATTAATACAAAGTAAAGCTGTATGGTACGAAAACTGAAAACTAACCACACTGCTCGTAGGCCTGACTTTAGGTGAGTGTGTTAAAGCGCTGACCAAAAAAGTGCAAGTACGAGTGTATGTGAAGGTTCATGGTTCAAAACCTCACGGCCGCCCTAAGTAGAAAAAATTTTCATATAGAAACAATCTATTCAATTAAAACATAACAATTATCACAATGTTCAATAAATCGCTGATGAAGGCTGAAATGCCACAAACCGGTCCGATTAAGAATACAGTGCAGTTATGAATTTTTGAAATATATGCTTTGTTCTTCTTTACCACGCACCATTTAAATTAAACTAAAATATTTATTGATTTTTTATATTTTTTTCTGAAAAATTTTATGTTTACTTTTAATTGCTTTGTCTGTTTTTATTTTTTTTTTTTTTGTCATTGACTTGGAATATTCCAATAAGAACATAACCAGTGTTGTAACATTTCACATTAAAATACAGACACAGTTTTTACTCACAAATCGAGAAACAGTGGGATTTTTTGTTTCATTCGATGTGAGAACTTTTCACATAAAATACAAAACACGGGTACTGGTATGCAAACGAAAGGTCTCAATTATACAAATATATGTTTGAATTAAATTTGATATAAGCTTTTATCGGATATATTTTTAGTCCATTTATAGTGACTTTAATTTCTTACCTGTTTTTATTGTTTTTTTGTGTTAAATGTATCCTTAAATTAACATGTTACTAGCTAATTCAGATAAAAATATATCAAAATTTGCTTACTTTTTAACCCTTATGTTTACACCAGGGTCTAGCCAGGCCCTTTTTGTTTTTCTTGATGTATTTTTTATATATCTTGAGAAGCTACCGTTATGATATTCCATGATATATTCAAGGATACATTTTAGAATAGATTAGTGCACATTTCAAGTTTTGTTTTTTGATAGGGGTATACATTTTATGGTTTTTCAAACTCTAGTCATATTCGTAACACGTGGGTCTAGCCAGACCCGTAATATTTACTTAATATTTTAATAGGTATTGGCACTTTTTCTTCACAAAATTTAAAAAAATTACCTCCAACAAAGTACACATAGCTTAAAAAATATTTTTTTTTTGAACCGGTAAAACTAAGTAAGCTCTGAATTGCATAGGAAATTATTTGAAATAACAATGAAATGGCCATCAAAAATATAAAATTATTCAAATTTAAAAAAAAAAAGTAACTTGACTTTTCAATAATATTATTTTCTGAACTTTAAAAAACTAAGTAAGCTGTGAATTGCAAGAACATTTATTTGAACTACAGTGTGTATGAGCTAAAATGAAAACAATCAGTTCATTCGAAATTGTGATTCAAATTGGTTGTGTATAGTTTGTGATTTGCTGATTTTTATTTTTATACCCTATACCACTATGTGGTTTGGGTATAATGACTTTGTGCTGCTGTTTGTAACAACCAAAAATATTTGACCTAGACCCATCTTTAATTATACCGATCGAATCAGAATCACTTTCTGAGTTGATTTAACAATGTCCGTCCGTCCGTCCGTCCGTCCGTCTGTGTGTCCATGTAAAGCTTGTAATCAAACTGCAGGTCGCAAATATGAATATATTTTGACGAAATTTGGTATATAAGCTTTTATCGGCCATGGGATGAACGCTATTGAAATTGGTGATAATCGGGCCATGTTCAGACCTAGCCCCCATACAAATTACCCATATGAAATCGACATAAATTGCCATAAGATCCAAATTGTCATATAGATCTTACTCAAATTGGGTTTGTATGCGTTCATTACATCCACTAATGAGTAGTCCAAAAATGATCCCTTTGACCCCATATAGAGCTGCTTCCCGATCTTCACTTAAATCTATTAAAAAACAAAAATATTGCACTGATTTTTGCAAAATACAAGAGACTTTACGAAACATGATCAGGATCGGTCCATTTTTAGACCCAGTCCCTTTATAGATATAGCATCCGATATGAACTTTTTCATATCTGCAGCCAAAAAAATTAATAAAAATCCCACTCAAATTTGGTTTACGCTTATTTTCTATATCCAGTTAGTTGGGACTGAGAGATAGGGTCTCTAAACGCATGGTATAGGGTATCGTATAGTCGGTCTAGACCGACTATAATTTTCTTACTTGTTTTTGTTGATTTTTTTTTCATAAAAATGGATAGAAATAATGAAGGGATAGAAGAAGTCGATTTAGTCTATCAGACGTACTCACGTTTTGACCCAACATTTTACGAACGAGTTGCTACTGCGTTAGCCAATTTTCTTGACCAGGAAAGGGAAATGGAAGAAGCATTTGAACCTGTTGTTACCGAAGATGATGATGATGCAGGTTAGGTGCCTGATGAGGATGGAGCTTCCGATATTGAGCAGGAAAAAAGTCTGGAGATAGAGGAGAACTATGATAGCGATGAATCTGAAGATGATATTCGGCCAGAAGTCCAAGTGCAGTCAGGGAAAATGCCATAGACCGCATTTAGAATTTTTACGGAAAAGATGGCACAAAATGGAGCAAGGTGCCACCTGCAGCCACTCGTATCCACACCCATAACATTATTCGATTTACTGGAGGTCCTGTTCAAAAAAAAAAAAACAATTCCACTTGAAGTATCTAAGAAATTTTTTACCCCCAACGTCATATTTATTATTTTAAGTGCAACAAATCGGTATGGCAACGATTCGATATCCAAGTGGAATAAAAATAACCCAGACAAGAACAAAGTATGGAAGACATTTACAGAAGATGAGTTAGATACTTTCATAGGTATACTTTTAACTTCTGGTGTAAGCCATAACAATATGCAGCATGCACCTGTCCTCTGGAAAACAACAAGTCTACCAATTTTTAGAGCAAAAATGTTTTACCATCACTTCCTTCCTTTAATGCGTTACATCCGAATTGATGACAGCCGCACGCGTGCATTTCGTGCCCAAACTAATAAAGCTGCACCAATTAGTGACATTTGGAACAAAATTATCGGCCACATAGCAGTAGGTAGTTTGTGCCGGTTCTAGAACACTTTTTCAGTACATTTGGATGCTTTGATTTACTTCCAACTGTCATCGCAAGTAGTATCTAGAGGGCGCCACCATATTCCCCACGTTTAGCAAAAACTCACACCCATATTCACCTTACTTAGAGTTGAAAACCTAATGTTTAGCAAATCTCACACCCATATTCACCTTACTTATAGTTAGCAATACTATTAGTTATGTTGAATTTCGCAGTTTTTTTTGGCTGGCAACACTATTTTTTTAACAAAGTCACAATCCTAAATGCAGTTTTTCATTCAGATTTGAATCGCCCTCTGACTATTATTATTCATGTTCAGAAACTTTTTAAACATTTTTTTTTTGTATCACCCTCTGTTAAAAATATTTCCATATTATTTAGCAAACCAAAAGCTTAACTTAAAATTCTTTACTAACAAAAACTCACACCCATATTCGTTTTACTTATAGTTGGCAAAACTATTAGTCATGTTAAATTTAGCAATGTTTAGCAAAAACATTAAAGACAACTTTTTTTGAATTCATAATGTTCTACTGTATACAACAAGATGAGATTGTTATAAAAAAAAACAACTCACCACTTTTTTTATTCCGTTAAGTTTGAATTTTCCCGTTATTTAGCATTATTTTAACTGATTCATCAACATTTTTTCTCATTATTTAGCAGATTCCCGACTTTTTACCCATTAGTTACCAGATTCCTGTTATTTTAGCGTTATTTTAACAGATTTACCAACTTTTTTTTCGTTATTTATTAATATATTTGGTAGAGGTGGCAACATTATGATTTATTGAAGCCTAAAAAGCACTATACATTTTATTTATTTAAAAAAAGTTACCAGATAAGAAAAATTGTATTTATTTGCTATTGACAGAAGTAGTTTAAGAACATTTAAATAAGCATAGTTCACAATGCAAGCGGCAGTTACATTTTCCATGCCATCTCGTTCTCACACACAGAATTTCACATAAGTGCCACTCGTTTTTTTACGGAAATGTAACTCACATTTGTCGCTGAAGTTGGTCTATTCCTACTCCAGCAACATATTTGTTCGAAAGTAGTTGTTTCCATTTGGTACTAGATAGCGCTGTTTTCGAATTTGACATTTAAACTAAGAATTATCAATAAAAATTAAAATTGTTTGTTAGAAAAAATGTCATTTGTGTTATAACATTATCTGTACAATATTATAATTATAAATATTTCACATATTTCTACATTTCATTAATATTCAAAATACAACTCTGTCGGCTGCATTCGAAGAAAACATAAGTTAAAAAACATATGCATTCGAAGAAAACATGTGTTATTGTTTGTTTGTTTTTTGGTCAGCAATTAAAATTTGAAAATGAATGAAGCCGACACATTCAAGTTTATTGAAATAGTTCAAGGGCACGAGAACTTGTGGAATATTAGTTCCCATGGATACAAGGACATGGTACAGCGAAACGTGGTCTGGGATGAAGTTGGGAAAACATTTGGTCTAACCGGTAAGTAATTATGTTAGTTGTATGAAGAAGTAACACAGAGTACTTTTTTTAATATTTTTTTTTTTGTTTAAGGTGAAAAGGCTAAAGACAAGTTTAAGGCATTGAGGGAGAAGTATAGAAGGCAAAAGGATCGTGAAAATGCTGCTAATCGAAGTGGTGCTGGAGCTTACGGTAAGGAGAAATGGGTGTTTTTTAAGCACTTACAGTTTTTGGACAATGCTTTCAAAAAATGAAGGTATGGACATATTTGCAAAATAGAAGAGTCACTGATTCTCTTGCGTGGTCTGCTGAAAACACAGGAATTTCTACAGACAACTGTGGTTTCTTCTCCCTAGAATCACAGGATGGGAGTATTATAGAAAACGAATTGTTTAGCACATTTGAAGAACAAGGATCTCAAAAAACTACATCAACCCCATTGCCGTCTCCCGTAATTGATTGCAGCACACCGTCGCCTACATTTTCCCAAACAAGAGAGCCAGAAAAGGCAAAAAGATCTGTCGAGGACATATTTGAAGACCTACAAATAAGCTAATGTCATGTGTAGAGCCACCTGTGTCACACTCAGTAGAGCCGACTTCGTCTCCCAAATATCACTCGGCAGTTGTTGATTTTATAGTGGAAACCTTGGGCAAATTAAACAAGGATGGAGCCGAGGTATGTGAGAAGGAGCTTATGAAAGTGGCCACAAAGTTTCGATTTAATTATTAGTTTATTGTATTTACTTTTTTATGGTTTTGTTTTTAAATAAAAAATGAATTAAATAGTCGATTATTATTGTTGAGTTAAATGTGTGGGTTATATAAATATTCCTTAAGAGTTTCTCGTAACTGTTGTACCTCGTGGCCAGCGTGATTCGTTCCCAGTTGTGATACATTCTGCCAATTGCTCATATTATCATTACTCTCGATATTTACATTTTCACTGAAGGCAGTAGTGGTAGCTTTTGTTTTTAAAATGAAGTTATGAAGAACCACAGTGCAGCGGACGATGGAAGATGCAGTTTCGCAACTTGCACATATGACAGTGTGGTAGATTCTAAATTTACTGGCTAATATCCCGAAACTGTTTTTTATTGTTCTTCTAGCAGAAGATAAGCACGTGTTGAAGTGGCGTTTAGCGGACGAAAGTTCTCTTCCACCATATGGACGCATCAAATGCCGTTTTCGAGGAAAATTTGCCTCGCCAACAAAATAAAATGGAAATTTTATAATACTATCAGGTAGCTCTGTGTCTTGGGGCAAATTCAAACGATTATGTAATAAATCTTGGCCAAAATCAGTCCATTTTAGAACTCCTCCTATGAACCAAAAAGTTTAAGAATTTATTATATATTATATTAAAAAACATACCATCAGATTCAGATCCATACGCGCCCACATTAACATATGTAAAGTTGTAGTCTGCATCACAAACTGCTAGGAGAACAATTGAAAATGTCTTCTTGTAATTAAAGAATAATGATCTACTATTCGGTGGACATTGAATTACGCAATGCTTTCCGTCTATGGCTCCAATACAGTTTGGCATTTCAGTTTTTGCCAAAAATTGTTCGGCTATGAACTTCAGGCTTTCGTTGTTAGGTTTTTGAATAAATTCCTCATTAAGTGCTACCCATATTGATTCCATTGTTTCCTTTATTATATTATGTATAGTCGACTTTCCGATACGGAAGGCGTAGGACAGAGATGAATAGCTCATACCTGTGGCTACAAATCTATAAAATAATTTTTTTTCATATTATTTTCATTTCAACCACAATCACTTGCAAAATGCGCATGTTAGTCTTTACCTTAGAGTAACCAGTAGCCTCACACGCTCACTTATTGGTCTACGGATAGATTTCTTGCTTATTAATGGACCAACTTTATGTAGAAGCAAATCAAATTGGACATCAGTCATCCTAACAAAGTTATAAAAACTTTCGCTGTCTTTCAACCTCATTTCCCGGACCAGATTAGTGCCACCACCTTTTGAAGTATATCGCGGACCCACCAGCGTCTTTTATTTTCATTCTTTTTTAACAATATCGCGGATAGACCCACTAACTGGGCCACAACAAAAACGCGCATGTTGTGTCTTGGAAGTGGTAGTTGTTGCTGGGTACGATTTGCAACAGCCTATAAATATATTTGGTTCACTTATTAATTAGAATATATGTTTTTTTTTATAATTACCACTTCGTCATTTACACCACAATTTTCCATTTCTTGCTGTTCACAATTTATTTACTTTACAAAATGTAAACAATCTGTCAGTCAGCTGTTTATTCGAACTCATTTCCGAATATATGTTGCTTGCATTGTGAACGGCTTTTGAAAGTGTCGCTTGCATTGTGATTTCCGCTTTATGGTTTTATGAAACCTATAAGTAATTCAATGAAAAAATTTATCATATTTAAATTTTTATTTCAAAATATTTTTGAAATCATATTTCACATAATCAAATTTTTTAACTATTTTTTATTTTCAAATATCTTTCAGTTAGTTACTATACTTCTTTTTTCATTTTCCAATATAAAGGGTCCGCCAAATAACTTTTTTTTTTTTTTGTAAAATGCTATAAAAAAAAAAACTGCTGAATATTATCTCAAATTTCTTTTTTTATTTGAAAGTACAATCCTTCCGGTTAACAATGGAAAATAACTTCATTCAAATGGCTGCCTCAGCTGGCCGTGCAGTAGCCTACACGATCGGTCCAATTTTTATGCACATTATCGATTGTGTGCAGCTGTATTTCACCAATGGCTTCACGAATATTGTCCTTTAAAGAGTCAAATGTCTCTGGCTTGTTGGCGTAACACTTATCTTTGAGGGCACCCCACAAATAATAGTCCAACGGTTTCAAATCGCAGCTCCGAGGTGGCCAAACGATATCAGCTCTGCGGCTGATAATGCGATCTTCAAAAACAGGGCGCAAAACATTGAGTGTAGCTTCGGCTGTGTGGCACGTAGCGCCGTCCTGTTGAAACCAAATGTTGCCAATATCCTCCTCTTCAATTTTTGTGAGCAAAAATTCGTTCAACATGGCCCGATAACGATCGCCATTGACTGTAACGGCCACTCCTTGCTCATTCTCGAAGAAAAATGGCCCAATTATGCCTCTGGACCAAAATCCGCACCAAACAGTGACTCGTTTTGGGTGTATTGGCTTTTCAATGTATGCGTGCGGGTTTTCTGTGCCCCAAATGCGACAATTTTGCTTGCTTACATACCCGCCAAGATCAAAATGAGCTTCATCTGAAAAGTTGATTTTTTTTTGGCAAAATCGGCATCTTCTGTAAGTCGATCGCAAACCCACTTGGCGAAAACGCATTGGATGGTCAGTTGGCTTCAACTCCTGAACCAATTTGACTTTGTATGGCGTCATACCAAGGTCTTTATGCAAAATTCGTCTCAATGATGCCTCCGAAATGTTCAATTCTTGAGAACGACGGTGAATTGATGTTGAAGGCGCTTCACGCACACTTTCTGCCACAGCAGCAATATTCTCGTGTGTACGCACAGTTTTTGGCTTTTCGCGCTTTGGTTTATTGATAAGGATGCCAGTTTCTTTCACTTTTTTCACAAGATAACGAACATACGGAGCTAACGGTGCTTCTCTTCTTCCAAAATCCGTACGCAATTTTCGCACACATTCTGCAACATTACCATGATTTTCAAAGCAATGTCGCAATATTTCCCAGCGTTGCTCAAGCGTACACACAACCATATTCGTTCAGCGGAAGGATAAAACTAATTATCTGTCAAATCAGACATGAGCTAGTTACCATTCACGAAATAAGCACTAGTTGAAAAAAAAACGTTAGATGGCGGACCCTTTATTTTAGCTTCTTTATTAAGTAAAAATATATCCGTTAACTTTGAATTTAAATACATTTTACATATTCTATTGAGGTTTTTTTTCAATCAATTTTTTATATTTGCTTTTTAATTTTTTAATTAAAGTTTTCAGTTTTCAGGTTTTCAATTTTTAATTCAAGTTTTTAGTTTTTAATTTAAGTTTTTAAATTTTTATTTTTTTTTTTTTAATTTTTAGTTTAATTTATTAGAGATAGGTGGCTCTTAGTTAGTTCCCATAGTTGTTTTTTCATTAATATTTTAGATATTTCATTCTTTTTATTTACTCTGAACATTCAAATGTCTTTCAGTTAGTTCTTATAGTTGTTTTTTCAAAATATTTTTAATTCTTTCAGTTAGTTACTATAGTTCTTGCTCATTTCCAATATATTTTAGCTTTTTTTTAACTAAAAATATATCCGTTGACTTTGAATTTAAATACATTTTATATATTCTATTGAGGTTTTTTAGAGCTGACAACATATTTTTCGTCCACAAAAACCATTTTTTTAAAATTTATTTGAAAAAATATCCGTTTATTTCAAGTCTATATGTTTCTTTCTATTGAATTATTCCAATATATTTTCTTTTGTTTCTTATTAAGTTATATTATAACCAATTTTAACACCACTTTTCAGACCTTAATATTTTTTTACTAAATTTGTTATTACATCAGACCAAATTTTTATTTTTTTTTTTTCAAATATTAACGATCAAATCCTTATTTTTCTCAAATATTAACGATTTTAAAAACAATTTTTATATATGCTTTTAAATTTTTAATTTCAGTTTTCAGTTTATAATTCAAGTTTTTAAATTTTTATTTTTTTAATTTTTAGTTTAATTTATTATAGAAAGGTGTCTTTCAGTTAGTTCCTATAGTCGGTTTTCATTAATATTTTAGATTTTCAAGCTATTTATTTATTTAAGAGTTTTACAAATGGTTGTAATAACTAGAATCGTTTATAAATTATATAATTTTATTTAAGGTAGAACTAATTGAAAGAAAAAATTTTAAACTGCGCAGTAACATGAAGTCACGTTTCTATGCTTTTTCAATTTTCAATTTTTACTTTAGTTTTAATTTTTAAATTTTTATACCCTCCACTCCAGTGTGCAGAGGGTATATATAAGTTTGTCATTCCGTTTGTAATAATTAGAAAAAAATTTTGGACCCCATAATATATATATATTTGTGATCCTTATAACAACCGGAGTTGATATAGCGATGTCCGTCTGTTCGTCTGTGGAAATCACGATGACGGCATCAATCGGGCAGCTAGGGTGCTCGTTGACATAAAAAATGATTCATTGACACCCTGAAAAGTTTGCTGTTTAAAATCGTCCACATCGGTTGATTAGGGCCCGAGATTTAAATGAAGAACTAAAAAAAGTCTTGTAAAAATATAATTTTCTATGTTGTTCTTGTCACGATCACACCCTGAATAGTGCAGCTACAGTGATCCTTTTTAGTGAGAATGATTCGCCAAATTCATGGGAAGATTTCTGTTTCAAAAATCATTAAAATCGGTGGAACACGTCCAGGGAAATCTCTGAAAAATTAAAAAAAAATAAAAATATGATGTTTCTATATTGTTCTCGTTGTTATTCCAAATGTTGTGTTGTTATCATAGCTGGACTTGTTGTTTTTGTGGTCGTTGTGGTAATAATATAATAAAAACTAACCCTTTGTACATTTTTTTATTAACTCTGGTAGAAAAATTTAAAAGTTTCCATTGTTTTGGCATCACTCTAAAAATTTGTTAGATCATTTCTGTTATTACCACGAGCCTGCCTGCAAAATTTCAGATCGAATGGCTCACGTGAAATTGGTTAAAATCGATCCAAAATTTTTTCGACATGCAGACACTACGAGTTAATATAAAGGGAGTAAAAATTCACCAACATCTAAAGCAAATAATGCTAAAATACCTAGTTGTTAATAAAAAAAAAAAAAACAATGTAAATATAGCAAAAAAAATTTTTATGTATAAATTTATATATAAATTTATATAAACATATTAAATAATACAAATAATATACATATATTATATATGTATATCCATAACAACTGCATGTTAGAAATAAGTCGGTATATTATTTTATTTACATAAAATTCTGCAATATTTTGTTGTGGGGAAAATACATTTCTTTTGCATTAACAGCGTGTCACTTCATTTTGCTCAGCGTGACTATGCCGCAGTAGATGGCGCCACAATTTTTGTTTGTTCTAATTAGCTTTGCAATAGTTATTTCTATTTTAACACCAATGTTAATATTTTCAACTGGATATCATACAGAACAAGGTTAAGAGTATACACAGGCTGGTATTTTATTTCATACGTATTTTCATTATTCTTTTACAAATATGAACATAAGTTTGGCATATTAACTTTTTGTTGTCTTTACAAAAGAGAGTTACCGAGTTCATCAATGAGTTTTTTGCTTTCAAAACAGTTCTACATAGTTATATAGAATTATTATTCTGCTTTACCTACAAAATATCTGATTGCGATTACATCTAATTTTTAAAAATTGTTTATAATTACTTAAGCATTATTATTCACATAAATACAAAATTGCCATTTTTAAATTTTCCATTCAAATTTAAGAAAATATCTATTCTAAAAACTGGAATTAAAAATTTCCAATTACAAATTACAATTAATTGAATTTCAGAAAATCATATCAAAACGTCCGAAATTATAATTTTAAATTTAGAAGACATCAATTGCA
Organism: Cordilura impudica; assembly: GCA_963682025.1. Lineage (NCBI taxonomy): Eukaryota > Metazoa > Arthropoda > Insecta > Diptera > Scathophagidae > Cordilura > Cordilura impudica. Next base: position 236,581,946 of record OY821517.1, on the reverse strand, counting down.
TCTTTAATATATAAATTTTATTCGTTAAACACAAATTTAAAAAAAATATTGACATTCAGGAGAAATTAATAGCTTTTCAGTACCCCGATTCAGTAACTTCTTTTAACGATAGTCGAATCGTTAAAAAAAGAAAATTTCAAAATTATTAGTAAAATTTTTAAACGATATTCGCTATTATTAAAGTCAGCTGTTGTTGTTATCTAAACGACAACCATTTTTGTGTTGTTTATTCCATCGATAAAAACTTAAATTTTTAGGTTGAAATGTCGTCATACATAAATAAAAATTATAAAATAAATACACAGAAATATTAGTAAAAAAATAAAGATATTAAACATAAACATAAAATCATCCTGTCAAATACGAAGTAATTTGTTTTTTTCTATTCTTCTTTGTGTTTTTCGCTTATTTTGACAGAGATGCCACTCGTTTACAATTTAAATAAATAGAAAAATAGATTTGTCGACTGTCGTTAAGATGTATGTACTTAGTGAATCACTTAATCCTTAGTGCAAACAACAATAGCTGTCGATATATTTTGCGATTGTCGGATCGTTGAAATTTACAGAATCATACTACAGAAAACATTAATTTATATTCAATGAATTTTAGAAAACGTCAAATGATATTTAAGAATTGCGAACATAAAAACTGTTACATAAATAAACGCAATTTGATGAGAATGTTATTTTTTATATATAAATTTTCACAATTTTTTTGGATGAAAATTTGAAGTTTTCAGAAAATAAAAAGAACTAATTATTTTATTTAAAATGTTTGGGACATTTGGTTTTTTGCGTGTGGCATCCCTAATTTGAATATTTATTATTATAAATTTATTCTCTATTTTTTCCAAATATGGCAATATTTTAATAAAAAATTGAGAGAGTTTTTTTTTTTTGGTTATTATTTTGTTACTCCATCCGACCTATATGGCCGCAATGAAGAAATATTTTGCCAGTTAAAAGAAAATATACCGCCATCTCCAATTAGCACGATTTAATGCATATATCCACCCTACACAACCGAAATAATAGAAAAGACGAAAACCAACCCAAACAATTTGCTGAAATAATTTGGTATTAACTTTAACAAATTGTTTACTTTTTCATTTACATTTATTATAAAGACTCAAACCGAGGTGGAGGGTATCAAAGATTCGGCACAGCCGAATTTAACACTCTTACTTGTTTTCATTATTTTTGAATATATAATTTTAATGGTATTGATATGTTTTAATTTCTCAAAGTGTAGTACGGTAATTTTGTGTAGTACTCCTTTTACCACTCTGCTCGTTTCTTTCAACAAATATAACAAAACATTTTGAAATAGAAGAATGTAAACACCAACAACAGTTTTTAATGAATTAGAAAGTCGATTGCCCAAAAATATTATTGTATTAAAAAAATGCCAAAATTTTCAATACAAAACACATTAAACCGGGTAAAAGAACAGATAACCAATATATTAGAAGAGTTTAAATTTATATCATCTGAAACAGAAAAAATTCAAATCCAATGGAGTTATATCACAGAACAAAATTGGGATACAACACTGAATACAAACTCTTTATGGATTGAAGTTAACAAAAATTCTATTGGCGAAAATGCATTTAAGGAGTTATCAATATTTGTATTGCCTTTATTAGTTTTGTCTTTCTCAAAAGCCGAAGTTGAACGTTTGTTTAGTTTAATGGCTTTAGTTAAAAGCAAACTTCGAACAGAATAAAATCCGAGTTGTTATGTTCTGTAATATGTATAAAAGAAGGTTTGAAATTGAAAAATCGGTGGTGTCACACTTACAATATACACTAAAAAATCCCTCTAAAATTAAAAATATTTAATTTAAATTTAAAATTAACTCAATTTGATTTTAAAAAAATTTCAGATGAAATCTAAAATAATTTTAATTAAAATTTAAAAAATATAAATCGAAACTTATGTATGTTTTATATTAATTTTTCGATCTAAAAACCAAAGAATTTATTAATAAGTATTTAATTTTCCAATATAAAGGTAATGAAATTTGAAAAAAAAAAATTGCATCTTTTTTTTAGACTCCAGTACGTTTTAGCATCTTTTTTTTGCAATTTAGCATCTTTACAATTTCAAATTATGGCAACACTGTTGGTTTTAAAAGATTTTTTATAACAGTGGTTATAAGCATGTACTATATACTTAGATCTGATTTATCGCATTTTAATATATTTTCACAAGCCTTGCATCTGCATTTATAGTCGTCACCTTTGACCTGTTCCAGCCATCCATTAGCTTCTCGTCTCCCAACTAAGTGAAGCAAAATCTTTATTTTCTGTATTTCTTTGATGTGTTTTCAGCATCAGCGAAAAACGAATCGGACATTTTTCTAAAATTAATTATGTTTCTAAAATTAATTGTGTTCAAATTTATAATATTTTAATGTAATGCACAAAAATGAGTTTTATACTTGTCATTGTTATTAAAGAAGCCACATATTTACTTCCTTCATATTATAGAGTTATTACCAGACTTAAAAAAGACTTTAAAGTTTAAAATTTAAAAAAATTATGCGATATTTAACAAATACATTCAAAACAGTTTTGATTGAAATTTTTGGCAGTTTTAGTTTTGCCTTGTATCAGTAAAATGTTCAGATATTAACTAAAAAAAAACAATTTGTTAAATATTTTCATCTTAATTATCTTAATTAATTTAAAGACACAAAGATAGATTTAATACAATAAAAACAAGTAAGAGTTGAAAGTTGATCTATGCGGACTCACAAATGTGCCCTATACTAATAGTTCTGGAAAATTGAAAAGGATTGTAAAAAATAAAATGCACCTTTATATTAAAAAATTTTAATTAAAAAGAAAATTACAAAATAAAACATTTACCTGGTTAAACTTAATATTGTTTGTAATTATCTGAATCAGGTTGGTACTTAAAATGGGACAAATCGGGTGTGATTGTGCCAATTTATGACCTAAAATATGTAGACACCTCTATAAAATGCTGAAAATTCGGAGCATTTGTTGTAATAATTCAGTAATATGTTTATCAAAGTGTTTACATATTCAAATATTTTATATACATTTGTTACAAATAGTGCAAGAAGTCCAGATATTAATGTAAACGTAAAACCCTGGTGGAGGGTATCAAAGATTCGGCATAGCCGAATTTAACACTCTTACTTGTTTTTTTTAGTAATCTAGTTTTTTAATTTTTGATATTTAAATTTTTAGTTTATAGTTTTTTAATTTGTGATTTTTCGATTTTAAATTTTTAGTTTTTAGTTTTTATATTTGCTTTTCAATTTTTTAATTTAAGTTTTTAGTTTTTAGGTTTTCAATTTTTAATTTAAGTTTTTAGTTTTTGATTTTTCAATTTTAATTTTTAGTTTTTATATTTATTTACAATTTTTAATTTAAATTTTTAGTTTTTAGGTTTTCAATTTTAAATTTTTTGTTTTTAGTTTTTATATTTACTTTTCAATTTTTTAATTTAACTTTTTAGTCTTTAGGTTTTCAATTTTTAATTTAAGTTTTTAGTTTTTAAATTTCGATTTTAATTTTTAACTTTTAATTGTTAGTTTAATTTATGAAACATTTTTAAATACTTTTATACTTTGAGTTAATTTTGATTAAATATACAAAATTATGAACGTGAAACAAAAATTTGTACAATTATTACTCCAAACAATATTACAGGCTATTTTGAGGAAGTTGTATATTTCTTTCAATATCGTGTTTTAATAATCTTTCTTAAATGGTTTTTACCAAGGTTAGGAACAACAAAAATTTTATATTTTGTCTAATTTATGTTTTTAATCTAATTTTTTCTGTCCAAATTATAAAAGTTTCCTACAAAATATCCGCAAAAATTAATTAAATTTTCCAAAATTTAAACATATTTCTATAAGAATTTATTGAAATATTGAAAACTTACTATATTCTTATAGATATTTATTTTTATTATTCATATTGCAAATTCCATATGAAGTTCTTTTGTATAGTTTTTCTTTACACATTTGAAAATAAATCCATTTAGTTGCGATTATTTCGATAATTTTTATGAAAGTATTATAAATTATTAAAAAAAAATTTACATTAAGAACATTTTAAATACTTTCAAGTGGCTAATAATATGGAAATTTTTCTATAACAATCAATTTTATAGTTCTTCTTACATCGAAAGCGTTGAAAAACTTACCAAAATTAGCTAAAGTTTCTTCAAATCTTGAAATAATTAAATCATTTATAGTTAATATCTAGTTATTATGAAAAAAAGTTTCTTTTTTACGAAAGAAACTTTGAAAATTTACTAAGGACAGGTAAATTTTTAAGAAAATTGAAAATTTACTAAGGAAAAGGTAAATTTTATATATACCTATAAAATTGATTGTTATAGAAAAATTTCCATATCATTAATCACTTCAAATTATTTTAAATGTTCTTAATGTAAAAATTTTTTTTTATATTTTATAGTGCTTTCATAAAAATTGTCGAAATAATCGCAACTAAATGGATTTTTTTTCATATGTGTAAAGAAAAACTATACAAAAGAACTTCATATGAAATTTGTTAATATGAAAAATAGAAATAAAAATCTATAAGAATATAGTAAGTTTTCAATATTTCAATAAATTATTATAGAAATATGTTTAAATTTTAGCAAATTTAATTAACTTTGTAGATATATTGTAGGAAACTTTTATAATTTTGACAGAAAATATTAGACTAAAAACTTAAATTAGACTAAATATAAAATTTTTGTTGTTCCTAACCTTGCTAAAAACCATTTAAGAAAGATTATTTGTATACTTTGTATAGGAGTATTCATTAAGAAAAAACACGATATTGAAAGAAATATACAACTTCCTCAAAATAACCTGTAATATTGTTTGGAGTAATAATTGTAAAAATTTTTGTTTCACGTTCCTAATTTTGTATATTTAATGAGAATTAACTCAAAGTATAAAAGTATTTAAAAATGTTTCATAAATTAAACTAAAAATTAAAAGCTAAAAATTAAAATCGAAAATTAAAAATTAAAAACTTAAATTAAAAATTGAAAACCTAAAAACTAAAAACTTAAATTAAAAAATTGAAAAGTAAATATAAAAACTAAAAACTAAAAATTTAAAATTGAAAAATCAAAAATTAAAAACTAAAAACTTAAATTAAAAATTGAAAACCTAAGAACTAAAAACTTAAATTAAAAAATTGAAAAGCAAATATAAAAACTAAAAACTAGAAATTTAAAATTGAAAACCTAAAAACTCAAAATTTAAATTAAAAAATTTAAAAGTAAATATAAAAACTAAAAACTAAAAATTTAAAATTGAAAAATCAAAAATTAAAAACTAAGAACTTAGAAACGTGACTTCATGTTAGTGCGCTGTTTAAAATGTTCTCTTTGAATTAGTTCTACCTTTAATAAAATTATATAATTTATAAACGATTCTAGTTATTACAACCATTTATAAACCTCTAAAATAAATAAATAGATTGAAAAACTAAAATATTAATGAAAAACAACTATAGGAATTAAATGAAAGACACCTATCTATAATAAATTAAACTAAAAATTAAAAAAATAAAAATTTAAAAACTTGAATTATAAACTGAAAACTGAATTAAAAATTTAAAAGCATATAAAAAAAATTGTTTGAAAATCGTTAATATTTGAAAATAAAAAAAATAAAGATTTGATCGTTAATATTTGAAAAAAAAAATAAAAATTTGGTCTGATGTAATAACAAATTTAGTAAATAAATATTAAGGTATAAAAGTGGTGTTAAAATTGGTTACAATTTGACTTAATAAGAAACAAAAGAAAATATATTAAAATAATTCAATATAAAGAAAAATATAGACTTGAAATAAACTAATATTTTTTCAAATAAATCTAAAAAAAAATGGTTTTTGTGAATGAAAAATATGTTGTCAGCTCTAAGAAACCTCAATAGAATATATGAAATGTATTTAAATTCAAATTCAACGGATATATTTTTAGTTAATAAATAAGCTAAAATATATTGGAAATGAACAAGAACTATAGTAACTAACTGAAAGATACTTGAAAATAAAAAAATTGTTAAAAAAAATTGATTATGTGATATATGATTTCAAAAATATTTTGAAATAGCAATTTATATATGATACATTTTTCATTGAATTACTTATACGTTCCATAAAACCATAAGGCTTTTGGTTTGTTAATAAAAATTTAAATGTTCTTAAACTAGTTCTGTCAATAGCAAATAAATACACATTTTTCCTTATCCTTTTTTAAATAAATCAAATGTATAGTGCCTTTTTAGGCTTCAATAAATCATAATGTTGCCACCTCTACCGAATATATTAATAAATAAGAAACAAAAGTTGGTACATCTGTTAAAATAACGCTAAAATAACGGGAAAAGAGTTGCGAATCTGGTAAATAATGGGTAAAAGGTCGGGGAATCTGCTAAATAATGAGAAAAAATGTTGATGAATCTGTTAAAATAATGCTAAATAACGGGAAAATTCAAACTTAACGGAATAAAAAAGTGGTGAGTTGTTTTTCTTTTTACAATCTCATCTTGTTATATACAGTAGGACATTATGAGTTCAAAAAAAGTTATGTCTTTAATGTTTTTGCTAAATCTGCTAAATAATGAGAAAAAATGTTGATGAATCTGTTAAAATAATGCTAAATAACTGGAAAATTCAAACTTAATGGAATAAAAAAAAGTGGTGAGTTGTTTTTTTTTAAAACAATCTCATCTTGTTATATACAGTAGAACATTATGAGTTCAAAAAAAGTTATGTCTTTAATGTTTTTGCTAAACATTGCCAAATTTAACATGACTTATAGTATTGCTAACGGTAAGTAAAACGAATATGGGTGTGAGTTTTTGTTAGTGGACAATTTTAAGTTAAGCTTTTGGTTTGTTAAATAATATGGAAACATTTTTAACAGAGGGCGATACAAAAAAAATGTTTAAAAGGTTTCTGAACATGAATAATAATAGTCAGAGGGCGATTCAAATCTGAATGAAAAACTGCATTTGGGACTGTGACTTTGTTAAAAAATAGTGTTGCCAGCCAAAAAAAACTGCGAAAATCAACTCAACTTAGTATTGTTTACTATAAGTAAGATGAATATGGGTGTGAGATTTGCTAAACATTAGGTTTTCAACTCTAAGTAACGTGAATATGGGTGGGAGTTTTTGCTAAACGTGGGAAATATTATGACGCCCTCTACAATACTACTTGCGGTGGCAATTGGAACTAAATCAAAGCACCCCACATGTACTGAGAAAGTGGTCCAGAACCGGCACAAACAACCTACTCATAGTAACATCACAATTGATGAACAATTATTTCCATATCGCAGCCGCACAAAATTTACCCAGTATATTCTCTCAAAGCCAGCTATGTATGGCATTAAAATATGGTGGGCCTGTGATGCCAAGACTCATTACCCAATACGCGGTAATATATACACTGGTAAAAATGCAAATGGAAACCGCGCTACAGACCAAGGTGAAACGCAAATGATGCGATTAGCTTCAAGATATGCTAATTCCGGTCAGACAATTATAACGGACAATTTTTTTATGACATTAAAAGGTTAATAAATAAAAGGTTAATAAATGTAAAAGGTAAATAAATATTGGTTTGGTTTTGTTGGTACTGTTCGGAGTAACAAGACATGTATTCCACCTGAAATTAAAAAACACAGCTCCCGGCCAATTCTTTCCTCCCAATTTGGATTTTTTGAAAATGATATTGCTATATGCTCATCTGTTCCGAAAAAAATAAAGTCGTTAATCTTCTATCTACTGTTCATTATAATAAGAATGTGGTTGGCGTACTAAAGAAGCCGGAAGCAAATTTATATTATAATAAAATCAAATGTGGTGTCGATGTAATGGACCAAATGTTGTGGCATTATACCACTAAAAGGCGCACAAAGAGATGGATTTTAGCATTTTTTTCAATATGATACATGTTATGGCATTGGCAAGTTACATAATTTGTAAAGAAGAAGATGGACTCAAAATTAAAGATGCTCGCGGAAATTTCCTGTTTTCTCTATCTGAATCACTAGTTCGACGTGAAATAGAGAAAAGTTGAACCAATCCACAAGTCATAAAGCAGTTCTCCAGTCGATCAGCTATTGAGCCATTCCTCGACCGAACTTTATAGGTAAGTTTTTATATCTAATATATGTAGTGCATATCATAGATTTGTTTCTTTTTGATTTTTTGGCAGCTAAGACAAATGTTATTACCTCAAGCGGAGCTAAAGTTATGGAGAAGCGACGAGACTGTAAATTATGTAATACATGTGATAAGATACGTGTAAAAAGTAAAAGGATATTAAAATGTTTTCAAACTTCTATTTAATTAAAACACACACTTTTTTAATGTGATTGTTTACTTGTTACAATCCAATGAATAATGATTAATGATTCTCTTTATTATGTTTTTATTTCTTTTTATATTAATAATAATATAAAACCAGAATAAACAAAATATACATACATACATACATGTAGGTTTATTTGTTTTCTCTGTGTTATACTCCGAAAGCATAACACAGCAGAAATCACGAAAACAACAACAACAATTTCGTGGTATGGTGCTAATGTTTATAACTCAAAACATTCGCTGTATCGGCAATTGTATAGTTCAATGCACAGCGTATGGGCATTGAACTTTAATGTAGTTCCGTGTCAGCGAATGTTTTGTAATTGCACATATTTTGGACAACTTTATTTAGTAGTGACTAAATAAAGTTATCGTGCACCTTATGAATGCAATTATGCTACACCTCCCTTTTTAATTTGAATGATCTTGTCATTCATAAAATTAGTTGTCGTGCTTTCTGGATTTCTGTACTTAAGACATTCAGGAGTTAAACATATATAATGATGTGATAATAGAACTAAGTAATTTAATTTAAATCTAGTCTGTAATTATTGACATGTCTGGTTCCTTTTAAAAATTAATATTTTCATTGTTGTGCTTATGAATAATTACATTAGGATTATTAAATTAACATTATTGGGTAAATTTTCAAATTTCTAGGTTATTTGGTTAACATATATTTAAAATAAAATGATTCTAACTACACACAAATGATTAAGTTGTATTATTTATTGTAGTGTATTTTTTTTTAGATTATTTAATTAAAGTATTTAAGATTATTCAACTAATATATATCTAAAATGATTATTTATTGTAATATATTTTAAGATTATTTAGTTAAAGTTTTTAAGATTATTCAACTAATACATATTTAATATGATGGCTATGCCACCTCCCTTTTTAATTAGAATGATCTTAGCATTCTATTTAATATTTTATATGGATATGATTAATATATATTATTGTTTTAAAAAAAAATTAAGTTAAAGTTTTTAAATTTTTCATATTAATATTTTTTGTCAAATTAAAATTATAGTGATTTAGTAATTAATACATATGGTTTTACTAATTTTAATTAATTATGTTGAGACTTTTATTTAGAAAATAATTTTATATAAGTTGAGAAAAAAATTAAAATTAAGAAATTTTTAAAATTTACATTATTGTTATTTGGAGATTTAAAATATTTCATATAAATTTTGTTAAATATCATTATTATTTCTATATTTTTAAGAATCTTGTATATATAAAAAAAAATTTTATCGGAATAATTTACCAAATAATACGTGTACATATTATGATTTTATTAATTATTTGGAGATTTTTGAGAAAAAAAAAAAAATTTTCTATTTAGTCAAATTTATTTGTGAAGAATAACAGATTAAAATTTTTGGGATATTAAGTATTTATTTTTCATGATATGTTTTCAGTCTGTTTTTGTGTACTATTTGTTTTTTATCTTTCTTTGATCTTATTGCTATATTCCCATTGTCCTCTATACTTTCCACAAGATGAGGACCGGTATACTTACTGTCTAATTTATGTCCTGTGTCATTTCTAAGCAATACCTTATCTCCTACCTTTATATCTAATTCATTTATACCTTTGTCATAACTATTCTTATTATATACCTTATTTCTAATAAGTTTATCCCTAGCTTTCTTACGCGCTACTTCTAATCTATATTTTATTTCCTTACTGTAGTCTTCTATGTTATATATTGGATCTATTCTATCTATATTGTTAAGTCTATTGAATCCATATGGGATTCTTCCAAAAACTAACTCAAATGGGCAGTATCCGTGGGCCTCTGAAGGTTTTGTGTTAAAACAGTACGTAAAGTACTTCAGCCATTCATCCCAATCATCCCTTTCAACTGATATGTAGGAACGTACATATTCATTGAAAGTCCTATGGCTTCTTTCTACCGTTCCTAGCGTTTGGTGGTGGTGCGCTGTAGACGTTACCTTATCAATCTTCATATATTTGCATATCTCATTTAAGATACTGTTCTTGTACTCTGTACCCATGTCCGTAATGAGCGTCCTCATCGGGCCATAAGCCAATATAAATGAATCAAATATAGCCTTGGATACCGTTTTCGCGCTTTTATCGCGTATTGGCACTGTTACCAGGTATTTTGTCAGGTCACATATTATGGTGACTGCATATTCAAAACCATCTTCCGTTCTTGGGAGTGGTCCGATTGTATCTACCAAGACCGTATCGAAAGCATCGATCGGAGTGTCCGTTATAGTCATTGGTATTTTCGTATGTTTAGTGGTTTTGGACTCTTGACATTTCCTACAAGATCTTATGTAATCTGATACCGACTTGATCATTTTCGGCCAGTAGAAATATCGTCTTATTTTCCCAATTGTCCTTGTTATACCTGTATGACCTCCTTGTATTGGGTCATCATGATATTGTTGTATTATCTTATTTATTTCATTCTTATTATTCAGCTTGGTCACCTTTGGGAGTAGCGCTACTCTTAATTTATCCAAAAATATATTGCCCTTGGCCTTAAAATCTTGCATTGAGACAAATTCGAAAATTTTCTCATTAGGTGCCATTCGTACTTTATTTATCTTATATTTACCGGTTAGTGATTCTAACCTGGGGAATAACTGTCCGAAGTCAGTTTTCCCTTTAGTAAATAAATCATTTATTAATATTTTCTCTATTTTCCTTTTGCCATGTTTCAATAAACAATGGTCTGAAGTCATCTCGAGCTTATGGTATCACCTGACGTCAGATGGGTTTATGACTTCAAATATATTGGGCTTATTGTACGTTAAATGCTGATTATTTTCATTTTCATTGTTATTTCTATTTAAGTCTAATTTTGCCGTAGCTGATCTCGTTGTTACCTTGAGAACTGCTTTATTCACATTTATATTCTTCAGATCATCTATCGTTATACGTGATAGTGCATCTGCTACATAATTATCTTTGCCTCTGAGATACTCGACTGTAAAGTCGTATTCCTCTAAATCTAGTCTAATTCTAGTCAGCTTTGAGCTGGGGTTTTTCATGGAAAATAAGTAAGTTAATGGCCGATGATCTGTTTTTACCAAAAAATGTTTACCGTATATATATGGTCTAAAGTATTGGATTGCCCAATGAATTGCAGTGAGTTCCTGCTCAATTGTCGATTTATTGCTTTCACCTTTGGTAAAAGATTTCGAAGCATATGATATTGGTAGTTGTCTACCATTATACTCCTGTGTCAAAACTGCACCGCATGCATGTTTACTTGCATCCGTTGTGATACAAAATTCCTTAGTGAAGTCCGGATACTGTAGTATCCGTGGGCTGAGTAGAGCGTTTTTCAAATATTCAAAAGATTGTTGGCATTCGGTCGTCCAACAGAATTCTACTCCCTTTTTCGTAAGTCCTGTTATATGACGGGAGTAATCAGCAAAATTGCCAATAAACCTTCTGTAATAGTTACAGAAAGCAATGAATCTTCTGGCCTCATCTGCATTCGATGGTACTGGGTAATTTTTAATTGCCGAATATTTTCCATCATCTGGTAGAATGCCCTCATTGGTGCATTTATGCCCTAGGTAAGTCACCTCGTGCATAAAAAATGTGCATTTTTCCGGATGCAACTTTAGATTGTGTTTTCGGCAAAGATCAAAAACATCTGTTAAGTTGTTCAACATATGTTTTGCAGAGCAGCCCAACACAACTAAGTCGTCCATGTATAGGAATGCTTGTGATGGTCTCAAACCAGTGAATGCTGGAGTCATCATACGTTGAAACGAATTTGGAGCTACCTTTAGTCCGTAAGGGAGTCGTTTGAAACGATAAGAGCCATTTTCAGTTGAAAATGACGTGATGTCTCTTGAATCTTTATGTAGCTCAATTTGATGGAAACCTGACATTAATTCGAGGCACGAAAAGTACTTTGCTCTACCCAATTGATCCAGAATGTCCTCTATTCTTGGAAGTGGGAATTTATCCGCTAATAATTTTTTATTCACTTGTCGGTAGTCTACAACCAATCGCCATCTTTTCCCATTTGAGTTCGGGAGTCCTTTCTTCGGTACTATCAATAATGGGCTGTTGTATTCTGAAGTTGATGGTTCTACTATATCATCGTCTATTAACTTTTTAACTTGTCTATTAACTTCTAATTTCTCTGAATGTGGGATTCTATAATTTTTTATATATGTTGGTGTGTTATCACCTAGCCTTAAATGTTGTTTGTAAAAATTGTTCGTGGAAATTGTCTCCGTTTCTAAAGCGAATATGTCAGAATAATTTAAGCACAATGTCGTGAGTTCACTTTTGAATTCTTAAGGGAAATTTTTCGATAATTTTTCCAAGATTTTATCTTTCCTATTGTCCATTTTCTGCTCGTTATTCGGATATATAACATCATATTCGTCCAAATTTTCAGTTCTAATGTCATTAATATCCATTGTTATAATTTCCTTGTTGGTGTTAAGAATTCTAACATACGCGTTATTGCCTTGAACTAATGTATTTGCAATGTATACGCCTGGTTTTATTTCCTGGTTCAATACCAGCAGTTCCTCATACTGAGTGTTAAATGGTATTTTACGTATTACCTGAGCTCTTGCTGGTAGAATGACGTAGTCATCAGTGTACGTGTGATGTATCGGAATTGTTAGGGTTCGAAAATATTTAGGTCTCATAATAAGACATTCTTTATCTTCCATAAAGTCAATGCTACATTTGAAAGTTTTCAAAAAAATTATCCCTATGATTCCGCTGCATGGTATAGGGAAGTCATTGTGTACCACATGAAATTCATAGGTTACTGTAAAATCCTTTCTGCTAATCTCCAGATCGGTTGAACCAATTGACTTAATTACTCCATTTCCTATACCACTAATTGATGTTATGTTCCGTTTGTTGACGAAATTATCTTCCCAAAGATTTTCCTTTTTTATTAGACATATGTCTGCTCCTGTGTCCACAAGTAAAACAAGCATTTGTTTTGTAATATAATTCAAAAATTTTACAAACACACCAAGGTTAAGATTCAATTTATATATATTTATGTCCCTTTTTCCCCCAGAGGCTATTCGAAGTTTTCCGAACACGTATTGTTCGTACTTTCCATTGGTCGGACTTGTCTGTCACGACCTCTATAGTTGTTCGAAATTTGATAATTACGTTCCCTATTGTCACGTTGGTTTTGATTTCTGTTATTCATGTAGTTATTCCTATTTCTACCTTTGGAATTGTTATTTCCTCTATAGGTACCTTGGCGATTTTGGTGCCAATTATTGTCATTAATACGGAAATTTCTATCGTTATTGCCATTATATGATCTGTTCTGTTGTCTGTAGTACAACACAGTATCTTTACTTCCGGAAGCTTCTGTACAGGTTTCAATAAATTTCTGAACAGCTTGGTTCAATGAAGAGAACTGTCCCGCTTTCATGATAAGTTTGACATTATCATTGTTACAGTTTGTTACTATGGCATTTACTGCCGCTTTTGTGGTATATTCTCTGGCTGCTGCCGGTGGTACGCCGTCCGAAATGTAGGCATTATGAATTCTTTTCGCCAAGTCTTCTACTTCGCTGGTGTATGCGTTGGCCGTTTTATTTCTCTGCTGTATGTTCATCAGTTTGGCAATCAGTCCACCAACAGGTTCGCCTTTTATTGAACCTTGTAATTTTTCTTTAATTTGTTTTATAGTTGTTTCATCTGTTATTAGCTGTCGGGCCGTTCCTTTCAGTTTTGTCTTAATTAGTGAAACAGCTATTATTTCGTGAGCTCCTTTCAATTGGTCAATCATTATCAGACCATCGATGAAGCTTTGCAAGTTCTTCACGTCTCCATCGTAATCCGAGATGAATTTGGATGCTGTATCCACGAATTGTTCCACTGTTTGGGCCATATCTATTTCTTCCTTTGCTATTATTTTATCAATTACTTCTCCTATAAAATTTTTAACTTCCGTTTCTGTGTCGCCCTTATCGTTTGAATCTTCTTCCTCAATTGTCTCGGGACCTAGTTTGGCACTTATTATGATTGTTTTGTCAATGTTCAATTTAATTTGTTCCGTGTAATCGTGTGGGATATTTTCTTTTATACCATATTTGGCGTATATCTTCACCAATCTATCTCTAACGTCCCAAAATATGTCAACTACTATTTTCAGATGTTCTCTCGTATAATCTAGTTTATATTTCGAAACTAGTCTTGATATATTGTTGTAATTTTCTATTAATGTTTTTAAGTGTTTCTTTACTGTTTCGTCTTTAATATAGGTATTTTTATTTATACATTTATATGACTTCTTGAAGTCCTCATGAAAAAATTGTATGTTGGCTATAATTAGTTCCCATTTGTCATTCATAATACTCTATTAATGACACTTTATTTGCAACTTCAGTGTCCATATATTCAGTTAATCCTACTTGACGGTATATTAATAATATATATAGTAATGTCAAGTAATTTATCATTTATTATATATTTTTTTCTTTTTTTTTTTTTAATTGTTCCTCATTGACTCTGCCCCTTTGTCTCTATATCTTTCGGGTCTGTATTCCGGGGGTCTAAAGTCTTCTATCCCGTTTGTAAAGTATCCCTCCTGGGCTAATCTTAGTATTTCCTTATCTACTATGTCCAGTATTCTTGACTGATTCTCATGTTCCGCTTCGGTCAATGGTTTGAATTCCGAGTAGGGCCTATTCAGTTTGGCGTCGATATATTTTCTGGTCCGTCTAGGCATCCTAATTATTTAAGTATTAAGTATTAAGTATTTATCCTTTTAATAAAAGTTATATTAAATAGAAAGAACCACTTCTTTAGTTGAATGTCAATTGATCATTCTTTTTTTTTTTTATTACTTTAGTCTTCTTGAGTTCCATATTTAGTTTAAAATGTTCCTCCTGTACCTTAGAGTACTCAGGAGTTCCTACCGCGAGCTGTTCAATCTTCTGTCTTAATTTCTTAGACTCGCTCCTCATACGTTTTATTACTCCTCCTCTATTATTTTTCTTCTTCTTTGTCTTTTCTCCTATAGGGGTATGCTCGTTTTCAGTTTGAGCCCTATAAATTTCAATGGTTGTGCTATTTATGTCGATTTCTGTTAAGTCCCTGTTGATATCCACATTAAATCTATTTTCATTACTGTCTTCCAGTTCTCTATTGTAGCCTATATTTTCTATAATTTTCTTTATTGCTGGAAAGCCTATTTTGGGTATATTTGTCAGTTTCTCCTCTGCCTTTCGTAGTTTCTTGTATTGTGGTTGTCTTTTCCTATATTCTTGTATGGTCAGTTTCTTTGGTCCGACTTTAGTCTGATCCATCTTAAATTTTGTCTAAATGGTTTGCTACCGACGCGTCTCTAAAATAATTTTTTCTTAGTGATTTCTTGTGCAATTGATATAAAATTGTAGCTAATTGTGCTGATGTAATTATTATTAGTATTATCAAGTAAGTGTCCGTGTTGGAAGGTGCTTGTGTCATTTCTATTTCATTCACTACGTTAGCATTAGGTCTGTCAATCTTTGAATGTTGTTTTCCCATTTTCACAATAAGACAAAAGAAAAACTAAAACTACCTCACAAAAGAAAAAAAAATTCAATAGAAAACTGATAATTGGATTTATAAAAAAAATCTCCTTTAATTAATAATTTCATATTCAAAATTTATAAACAAAAAAAAATTATTTTGTACACTGTTTTTCTTCAAAAAAAAAAATATTGTCAAATAAAATATGAATTGGTTGATTGCAGCACTTGTGGCCGCGATCTTCCGTTTATAAAAAGTATTATAATATAATAAAACAAAGATTGCAGCGATTGTGGCCGCGATCTTCCTTTTTTAAAAAAAAATATTTTTTAGAGAAAAATTTAGGTTGATTGCAGCGCTTGTGGCCGCGATCTTCCTTGTTTACAAATTACTATTTTTTTTTAACATTAAAAATAAAATTATAGATACTTATTTATCAGTTGAAAATGATGATTCCATTGGTTGTTGCGGGTGGTTGTGGCTGCTCTTGATTGTGGCTGCTCTTGATGGTTGACCGAACTGTCACCGTTGTTGATAAAACTTGTTCTCCTTTTTTTTTTTGGTTGTTGATGTGGACGATGTTGTTGCGGGTGTATTGGCCACACCCGTTTCGTTCTTCTCTGACCAAGGAGTTAAATTAAAAGCTGATGTTCATATAGATTGCTGCTTCATTATATTATTGATTGTTGCCTCAATTATAATCAAATCTTTGAACAAAATAACGCCTTATCGCACTCTGTTTTTTTTTTTTTTAATTATTAAAGGCTACAAAATATTTTGCCGTAAAACTTCATGAATGTTCCTTTTTTGTTTTTACCGATTTAGTGATATATTTTTTTTTTTAATTTTATTTTGTTTTTACCGATTTAGTGATATATATTTTTTAAATTTTATTTTGTCCTTTGGGAATTTCAATTTCCAAATAAATGTTTTAAAATTTTTTTTTCACTGGGTTTTGGATTTGGACTTTGTTTTATATATATAAAAAAAATTTTGTTTCTTTTTTTTTTAGTAGGAGCAAAAGGTCCTTTCTCGAGTCCTGTCACGAACTGCTCCTGGCAGGATCGCCATGTAAAAAGTAAAAGGATATTAAAATGTTTTCAAACTTCTATTTAATTAAAACACACACTTTTTTAATGTGATTGTTTACTTGTTACAATCCAATGAATAATGATTAATGATTCTCTTTATTATGTTTTTATTTCTTTTTATATTAATAATAATATAAAACCAGAATAAACAAAATATACATACATACATACATGTAGGTTTATTTGTTTTCTCTGTGTTATACTCCGAAAGCATAACACAGCAGAAATCACGAAAACAACCAACAACAATTTCGTGGTATGGTGCTAATGTTTATAACTCAAAACATTCGCTGTATCGGCAATTGTATAGTTCAATGCACAGCGTATGGGCATTGAACTTTAATGTAGTTCCGTGTCAGCGAATGTTTTGTAATTGCACATATTTTGGACAACTTTATTTAGTAGTGACTAAATAAAGTTATCGTGCACCTTATGAATGCAATTATGCTACATACGTCGCAAAACTCGCTTCTTTTGTGAAAAAGTTTGCAGCCCGTATATCAGCTACACTCAAAATGCGCCTATACATATTTCTCATGCATAAATGACGAGCTCTAAGAATAAATTCAACGTTTTCTTTATTAGTTAATTCCTGAGATATTATTACTATTATTATTTAACTTTTTTTGTTTAGTTATTTAATTAAAATGTGTGCATATATTATTTTGAATAAGAAATAATTTCTTAAACACAAAATTTTTATATTAACTTATACGTATTTTATATTATAAAGTCCTCCAGTTATGTGCCGGGTCTGGCCAGGCCCTGGTGTTATGAATGTGACAAAACAATGTGGTGTAAACATAAGGGTTAATATTAATATCGGGACATTTTTAGCCGAGACTCATTTTAATTTTTTTGGATTATCGCATGACTTTTAAGGTCGCAAAACATTCTTATATGGATCAAACTTTTGGTATTATAAAGCCTGCTGCGTTAAATAATGAATTTCATAGTCGTTCTCTAAAGTACTGAGGGAACTTCATTATTTCTATAGAAGGCACGATCATTATTTCTTATAAGAAGAAATTATAATAGAAATTATATATAATAGAATTAATAATTAAAAAACATTGGTTTTAATGTTGAGTTTAAGAGGCAGGTGTTTTTTTTTTTCATCTAACTTGATTAATGTATTTAGAGCGCTGTGGTCAACATAAATATGAATATATGTAATATTATTGTACAAATAAATATCAATAAAGTAAAGAAATTTGGTTCATAAACTTCGTTGCATTTTGTTGGATTAATTAATTAACTATTTTCTTTGTTCAAAAACAGTCTGCTGGTGAGTTCATGCGTCAGTTGGAGCATTTTTATATATATATATATTCTTTATTCATAAAATAATTGTTTAACAATATGTTGTGCCTCTGCGTCTTGAAGACATTATTGAGGCGAGTTGGCAAATAAAAATTATATAAACTTAAGTATATTTAACAAATTTTAAAATAAAGAAAAATTTAAAAGAAATTTTAAAAGAAATTTTAAAATAATAAAAATAAATAAAGCAAAATTTTAAGATATAACTGAGATCAAACTAATAATCACAATAGAAGCATTTCTAAATTTTGAAAAAGATAATTTTTAACATTTGTTTTGAAAATAGAGATTCGAACAGTATTTCTTGTATTCTCAGGAAGGTTATTAAACTCCAAACTACCAATGTGTTCTACGCGCTGCTTTGTGGTTTCCAATCGACATCGTGCTACCCTTAAATTCGAATTATTCCTTGTGTTGAAAGCTGTTTGATTTCTGGAAAAAGTTATTGTGTGATGCCCAATGTTATTCAAAGATTTAAAAACATAAACTAAAAGTTGCATTTTGTGTAAGCCATGTACAGGAAGAATGTTTAAAGCTATGTCCTTATACAAAGGTATTGTTGAATACGTAAGAGGCAAATTAAAAACTGTTTTCAATGCTCTATTTTGAGCTCTCTGTAGAGATTTAAATTCATTGGTTTTTTTATAACCATATATAATAGGCAAATAGTTTAAATGGCTGTGTATTAAAGCTTGATATATAACCAATTTTGTTTTTGTGTTGAATTTATTCTTAAACTTATATAGTAGACCAACTACAGATAGTATTTTGGATCTAAGTTTCTGAATATGTGTATCCCATGAAAGATTACTCTGTAAGTGCACACCAAGGTATTTTGTTGAAAGACTTTCATTTACTTGTTTTCCATCTACCCAAATGCCAAAAACTTGATTGTGAACTAAATAAGGCCTAAATCGCAATATTTTAGTTTTTTCAGCGTTTAGTTTCAATCTATTAAGTCTTAAATATTCTGAAATTAATGCAGCATCGTACTCCATATGAGCCTTTAAAACAGTTTCATGTTTATAAGGATAAAAAAGACTTATGTCATCCGCGTACATAAACATTTTTCCAAATAACTGAAGATTTTTTATATCATTTACATAAATTTTAAATAAAAGTGGACCTAATACGCTTCCTTGAGGAACTCCGTATTCAACGGGACCAGTAAAACTTTTTTCACCATTCACTTCAACATACTGCTTTCTATTTTCCAAATAACTCCCTTCATCCCTTCGAGAATATTGCTGATGCTAAACATTCGTCAGGTTTTGTTGCAAGCTATTTCTTGAGACGCCTTAATGTTGTGCACAATGGCAATTTAACTGTTTAAGCAAAACTGTTACTGTTTTTATGAGTTTTACCTCTATTATATCGTTCTTCCTTGTTGTAATACGTTAAATATAAATATACTCGAGGTACATACGTTGGCGCTGGCATCGTTGACGATATATAAAACTAAATCAATGGTTTTAGAACTCGATGAAGTAAAAAAAATATGTGGTTTATTCGATAAAACATACTATTACGACATCAAGCTCAAAACAGTTCCCAAAAAGCGCTAAAAGCCTTTTTTGAAAGCGTTATTAGCAGGCGTTTCTTATATTTTCACGGTTTTGTTTTCCAATTTCGTGGCAGTTCGTGTTTAACTACGATCCAATAATATTCAATTAAATATGAAACAATTAAGTTGTGACGAAAAAAATTCGATTATGGCGTTAAGGTAGGAGAACTTTTCGTCAGGGAGATTGCCCGTAACTATCCGTAAATTGTACAAAAAATTTAATGCCACAAAAACAGCTAGAAGATATCCAGGGACAGGACTGAAAAACAAAAAAACGACCAGAATGAACCGCTATTTAAAAAAATCATGTGAGTCCGATCACATTGGAGATGTGTAAACATCTAGTAATTAAAGATTTTTTATGTCGCTTTTTTAAAATCAAACAGAAAGCGTCATCTCTGTATCACTTATAGCAATCAACTGTAGGGGCTCTGCTACTATACAAATATTTATTATTTCAACCGGTTAATTTTTAATATTTCGTTTTTTATTTTTCATTTTTAATTTTTTATTTTTCATTTTATATTTTTCATTTTTTATTGTTCTTTTTTCATTTTGTATTTTTCAAATTTCATTTTTCATTTTTTATTTTTCATTTTTCGTTTTTAATTTTTATTTTACATTTTTTTATTTTTCATTTTTATACCAACCACTCCAGTGTGCAGAGGGTATATATAAGTTAGTTATTCCGCTTGTAATAATCAGAAAAAAAAATCGAGACCCCATAAAATATATATATTTGCGATCCTTATAACAAGCGGAGTTGATATAGCGATGTCCGTCTGTCCGTGTGTCCGGCTCTCCGTCTGTGAAAATCACGATGACGGCTTCAATCGGGAAACTAGGTTGCTCGTTGGCATAAAAAATGATTCACTAATATCCTGAGAAGTTTGCTATTTGAAATCGTCAAATCGGTTCATCTGGTCCCGAGAATTGAGCGAAGGAGTAAAAAAAGTCTTGAAAAAATATGATTTACCTATGTTGTTCTTGTCACGATAACTTTGTCAATAGGACAGCTAGGGCGTTTGTTGTTAGTGAGAATGATTCATTGACATCATGAAAAGGTTTCTGTTTTTTTAATCATCACAATATGTTTCATAGGTGCCGAGAAATCACTGAAAAGCTAAAAAATATGATGTTTTCCTATATTGTTATTCTAAATTTAGTATTTTGTCATAGCTGTACTTGTTGTTTTTATGGTCGTTGTGGTACTAATATAAAAATTCACCAATATCATTTTTTTTTGGTGTAATATTTAAGTTAGTTAATTAATAAAAGAAACTATAAAAAATCAATATCAATATTCTGCGATTTTTATAACACCACAAAATGTTACAAATTGATACATACTACTGTTGCAAATATCAAAATACTATCAAAAACATTCATATATTCTGTATATGTATATCCATAATAAGCGCATATGAAAAATAATACTAATATAAATTATTTTATTTATACAAAATACTGCAATTTTTAGGGTTGCAAAAAATAACATGATTTTAAGGGTTCTACTTTTAGTACATACTTGCATTCAAAAGCAGTAGTGAAAACATAAAATATTTACCTTGTAAAAAATTGGTGTTAAAAAAAAAATTTTAATATTAAATTATATTAAATTTTTAAAATTTATTATTTAATGTCGGGCGCAGGCAAACGCCATTCCCGGACTACCAAGAATTTTATGCACGAGTTATTTACATTGCGAATAATCGCGGAGCTCAGCTCAATCAAAGTGCAATGATCAAGCTTCACCCTGGGAAAAATGTGTTCATGCTTTTCTTTGCACAAACGCCTTCTCAACTACCAAAAATTGTAGGCACGACCTATTCACATCAGTAATAGTCGCGGAGTTCAACTCAATCAAAGTTCAATGATCAAGCCTCGCCCTGGGAAACATGTATTCATGCTTTTCTTAGCACAAACCGAACTTCTTATGGCACATTAAAAATAAACTAATTGAGAAGTACAATTCATCATTATGCATGAAACACATAGACGACAGCGGCTACACGACTACAGCCTGTCAAAAATAAAATACACACGTTTATATGAAAACGATTATTTTGACACCAACTGTGACGGCCGTTTATTTTGGTGGGGACTGTACTTAACAGCACATACAAGTCACATTAAAACGAAACGTTATTTATGTCTTTTGCCAGGCAAAAAATTTTGCATGAAAAAAATACCGTTTCGTCTGTATGTGATTTGTTTAAATGTCTGTTTGTGTTTTCTGTACACTTTAATAAAACACTTGATGTTGGTTTTTTTTGTTACCAACTGCCTGTTTTATTGTTGTCCATTCACTCAATCATAAACTTTACAATCAGTCTGGTCAAACCACTTTTTTTGTTCTTGTATTGATTTCACGTACTCTCGTCGTCATACATGAGTGAGCGTGTTTTCAATGCTAGAGAGTATTATGAATGAATGTGAATGGTCGCAATGAATGGTTGCGAGTTTTTTTTGAAACAGGTTTTAGCTTGAGATGAATGAATGAGTGAAGATAGGTGGAATGTTAAGAAAAAAATTTTGAGAGAGGAGTTGAATTTTGATAGTTGAAAAAGAAGGTTGAGGAAAAACCTCTTAAAATTAAAAAATGTAGTTTAATTTTAGAAACTTAAAGAAAAAAAAAACTTTAGGTTTTAGTGACATGTGAATAAACAAAATTTTGTGTTAATTAATAATATTTCTGTTTGTGCTAAAGAAATATAAAAATTAAATTTAAGAACATTAAAAGAGTTGAAATGTGAACTTAAAGGAGAAAGGTTGAGGAAAAACCCTCTTAGGAATTAAAATTAAAATGTAGAGTTAAAACTTTAAAATTAGTGTAGAAAGTTAAAATAAATTAAAGATTAAAATTAAGATTAAAAACATTAAAGATTTAAGAAATTTAAAATTAAAAAAAAAAAAAAAAACATTAAAGTGTAAGTTTTCAGAAAAAATAAGATTAAAAAAAAAATTAGTTTAAGACTTGAGAAATTAAAATAAAAGACATAAAAAAAAATGTAAAAGTTAAGAAATAAAAACAAATAAAAATTAAAATAAACTTTAAGAAAAAAAAAACTTTAGATTTTATTGACATGTGAATAAATAAAATTTGGTGTTAATTAATATTTCTGTTTGTGCTAAAGAAAGCGTTCTGAGCAAAAATTTTAAGTTAATTTAAATTTAAAAAAAAGAGAACTTAAATAATGTTAAGAAAAGAACAGAATGTGTAAAAAAATTATAAATAAAAAAGTTAAATAAATTTAACTTTATATACATTTTATTACATTGCATTGCATTCGCCTTCTATAATTCTCATATGCTGAACAACGAAATTTAAGAGAGTTGAAATACGTGTTTCTTGAAAATAGCGCAACCGACGCCCGATCAAAATTTTATCATCCACACCCACATCCACACGCTCATCCGCATCCACAGTTGCAATTGCCGCCGCAGTTTCTGAATCCATTTGATTTGTTTTTTTTGTGACGAACGTACTGGTGCAATCAACTATAATTACATACAACCATATGGCGATATGAAAATTGTGCAAAAATTAAAAGTGAGCTAATATTAAAATTGTTCTATTAAAAATTTTTCTAAAATTTAAAAATTTTCCTAAAGATTAAAAATTGTCCTAAAATTAAATAGTGCTAAGATTCAAATTTTGTTGAAACTAAAATTGTCATAAATCAAAATAATTTTCTTAAATATGCATAAAATTAAGCAAAATTTAAAATTCTCCTAAAATTAACATTATGCTATACTTTAAAATTTTTCTAAAATTAACATTTTCCTAAAACAAAAATTTACCTAAAATCAAATTGAGCTAAACTTAAAATTTTGTTAAAATTAAATTTTTCTAAAATTTAACATTAGAGCTAAAATTTTTCTAAATTTAGATTAAAACTAAATTAAAAAGTCTTCTAATGTAAAATTAAACTTAAAAAATTTTTAAAAGTAAAATTTTGCAAAAATATAAAAAATAAAATAAATTTTGCTAAATATAATTTAAATTTTTAATACCTTAAAAATGAAGGTTAAATAAATTTTTGTTAAACCCAATGTAGAAACCAAACCAAACCAAATTTTCTTATCATTTTGTGGGTTACCTCCAATTAAGATGGAGTCGAGGTAACATGGTAGGGAGGGCAAAAGGGGCAGAACACCTCGTCCCCAATCCCAAGGTAAGTATGGCCATCCGTCCCATTTAGCGTCCGTTTTTTTGACCGTTTTTTTTTAGTAAATCGCACGTGAACATCTGTAGTGCGGTTTCCCTGGGTCTTAACAAGATCCCACCCCTCCGGCGAGCTACGCCCCCTGCCAGCACGTGCGACCCGTTAAGGCTCAGGGAAACAGGGAGCGGAAGTTCCACCACCGCCGTACCATTACACAACACAGCTATACGACTACATGACCACTTTTGCTGCTGTAGTCAACTTAGGCTAATTTCTATTTTTGTTGGCTACAAAACAAAAATAGTGTTGACAATATAACAAAATATGTAAAAGATATTAGTGCTATGAAATATTTTATTTTGTTGAAAAAATTAATCGCAAAATGAAATGCTATAATAATTCCATTAATAATCAAAAGCGGTTTAGTAAATTTATTTATTTAATTTTACATTATAACAATGCATTATAAATAAGTAATTGTATATTTAAGTCAAGTTTATATAGAATCATGCATGTTTTTCTATTTGACTAAAGTAAAAGAAATATATTGGCACTACTGAAATAAAAATGCTTTTGTATAAAAACAGCTGCTTATATTGTTGTTATATGTTGCTGTCGTTTTCAAAAAAATTAAGTAGCTGACTACACAACTACAATTGCAGCCAGCAGCATTTGTAGTCGTGTGTTCGTGTAGCCGCTGTCGTCTATGTGTTTCATGCATTACGCTGTATTATAATACAATTGTCTTATTTTACTGCTAGCTAGTAAAAAAAAAGTGGTCGTATCATTGTGAACGAAATAGAATTGAAATTGTGTGCATATTTGTTTTACTTAAAAAACCTGTTTCTACAGATAGTGAATAATTTCCCAGTATGCAATTTATGCAATAAATGATCATGTGGAGTCTTTTTTGACTCCTCTGTGCTATTAAAACAGTCATAATGCGCTCTTTTGCTGATCACAAAATATTCTTTTGTCGGGAGAAAATATTACCTTACCCTCGACTCTTTTTATCCGATTTGCTGATCAGTTTCGACTTATTTTTGAGTCGTATTTAATGTCATTTTTCTATAAATCACTTTTTAAGTGTAAGCAAAAATCATTTTTAGTCATTTTCTAATACCGCATGTGATTATTCAGTTTTTAATCATCAAAGGTGCTCGAAGAAGACACAGTAAGGTGATTTCTGTTAAAACTAATTTCGAAATGATGACTGGGATATCGTATATTTTTGTTTACACACATACATATCCATAGTGGCACCACCCAGTGGTATAGGGAGCTAGCTCCGCACGTGTAAATTCGCTAGCTCATAAAGAACTACCACTAGTCCATCACAATCTACTTCGCATGCATTTGCCTGGTGAATTTAACATGGGAATGTCCTACGATGGGTGCAATTGACCCATCACTGCATAACCTTTACCCACCAATAGGGTTACACCCATTGTGCTATACACCGCACTACCCCCAAGTGACCGACAGATTCGCTAGTCCCGTTACCCACCAACAGGGTTACCTACATTATGTTGTACACCGCACTACCCCCATAAATGGTAGTCCTGGTATTGACTCCTAAACTCCATCAATTTCACCACCTCTGAATCGATAGCTATTTCGCTAGGACTTGTTGACTTACATACTTTTTAAATATGCGTGAGCAAGTAAAAACTTTTGGTACTAAATTCAATTAAACAAAATATTTATTCAACGCATTAAATAGTTTAAATTTAATTACATTCTTGAACTTTTTATGAGATCATTCGTTTAAAAATATATTTAAATTTAACTGAAAATATTTTGATATGCAAACATAAATTTTAAGTTCATTTAAAAACTAAACAATCAGTTATTTTACTTAAACATGTATGCATAACAAAACTATTTACATTTCTTCTTGGATTGTATTTTTTTTTTTGCCGCAACACTCTTAAAGTAGCGTTTTTTCTGCAACTGGATTGCTTTTCGTAGTTCTTCTTCAGAATTACCTTTTCCATCACATTGAATAGAACCTGAAAAAAATATTTGTAATTTTTATGTGTAAAAACGTAAATTTTTGTTTATTATTACCTAAAAGAACTTTATAAAAATTACTTAAAGCCTTAAGTGATTTTTTGCCCTCCACACCGTCAATATTAAAATCGTATGTTATTTGCGCAGACAAAATGTTTTTGAGGTTTTTTTTAATACCATTGGGAAGAAAAAGAGTTTTAATGGCTTCGAGCTAATAATATTAAAATAAATTAAAACAAAAAAATATATTTCAAAATAGGCATACATATTCTTTTTCATTATCAGGTGCAATATTTTCATTTATATCAGACAGCTGATGTTCGTTTAGTATAGGGAATTTTTTTCTGAGAGATTCTACATCAGATTGTTTTGTATAGAGTGCATTTAAAATAACACGTTGTTTGGCAAGAGCTTCTGCAAGAAATTTTAGCTGATCTGAAAAAATTTATTATTTTAAAATTAAATATAGTTTAGCTTTGCCCTTATTCTGACATGTTTTTACCTTGTAGTAATTTATCCCTCTTTTTAAGGTCATCTAAAAATATTTTCATATATTTATATCAGAAATAATGTAAAAAAGAATTATTTATATTAAAATGTAATAAATACCATTAAGTTTATTTATTTGTTGTTTTAATCCCTCACATTTACAATTGTGGCGTTTTACTTTTCGAGGTGGGCTACTTGATTCCGAATCCGACATTTTATTGAATCTTTTACTATCAATGAGTACAGTGAGAAAGTTAATTAAATTAAAAAATTTACAAGAAATTAATATACCTACAATAAATTTTATTGAAAGCTAATAACAACTATGTAGGACTGGTAGTAAGATCAAGTTGTTGTTGTATGGAATGAAATCGCTTTACATTCAATATCGGTAAGCAAAAATTTCTCAATTTCATCGCCAGATTCTAAATCTGCCATAAAAATACCTAAGGTCGTGGATTCGCAGGGTTCTTCAAAAAAATTCTTCAGGTTTTTTAACCTTTTACCTACGATACAACTTTCATCATCTTCTGTGAAGAACAAAATCTCAACTGGTATGCTGTTTCTTATGTAACAGTAGTTGTCTGGCCTAGTTGTGCGCAAAGAACATCCCTGAAAATTGTAGCTAAGCGCACCATTATTATTTTGGATGATTCCATCACAATTCTGAACAGCTGAATAATCGTCCTCCAGAGTTTGCCTATGTATTTGCTTAAGTATATTTACCGGGCTTTTAACTCCATTTTTAATTTTTTGTAAGTGGTTCTCAAAACTATATACTGAACTTAGGGTTGGGTCACCCACGTGCAATAAAGTTTCTTTTACATGCAGTAAATTATGCACATTGCACGAAACGCTATTTTTTCCGAATACTATTGGGAAATTTTGTACAAAAAGATTTAATAATGACTGTGCTGTTTCCAAATTACTAACGCGTTGCTTTGGGCAACAAATTAATCTATATGCACAGTGAAGTAACATAAATGTGTAGTAAAGATTCTCATTTACTTCATCCTTCAATGCAACTATCCCAGTATACAATAAAAACTGCCGAAATTCTGTGGCTTTCCAGTGTAAAATTTCTTCTAAGGGCCTGGGTTTCCTAACAAATTCCTTACGAACATACCGTTTTATGTTTGATAATTTATTAGAAACATTTTTTTCAAAATCGGTTGTACTTGCAAAACAAACTTTATTTTTAATTATTCTTAACAAAAATTTTCGTACTACACCTAAGTCAATCATGTGCATAGAATCATGCGTTAGTTGCGTTACCATTGAAATTCCTAAGGATTCCAATAGTGTTTTTCTATCCAAGTACTTAGCTAAATGATGATTTGGATATTTTCTGTTTGCAAAATCCTGATCAGTTATTATAGCTCCAGAAACTGTATCATAGGTAAGTGTTCCATCTATCTTTTTTGCAATTTGTGTGCATTTTGAACAGCCATGCCGTGAAGTGTGTCCAGGTATACCACTTATGTACGCTTTTGCTGGAGCATCACACACTATACTTTTTATTTCTAACGTAATAGATTTATTGTCTATTTCTAAACCATTATCTTTATAGAACAGAAGCTCAGAAACAAACTCGCTTAGAAATTCTTCACAATTTGCTGGTTTGCTTTTACATAAAAATACTCCAACAGTAAATATTGGAGTGCCATTTATGTTTGAAATTCTTATAAGAATAGGCCATAATTGAATTTTTGAACTTCGAAACAAAGGTAGCCCATCCATGTTAACGTCAAAAAACACATTATTTGGAAGTGTGGAGGCCTTGCTAATTTTTTTCAACGAATTGATGATTCCCATATGTAAATATTTACCACCATCTATGGCCTTAATTGTGGCTTTTTTGCCGGTATTGTACGTATAAAATTGATTTACATTAATATTTTCTTCTTTAAGAATTTTCAGTAAATCCTCTGCACATCTTCTGCTCGGTCTATGTTTTACAAACCACGACTTCAGTTTAGCACTTAAATCAAGATTTTGTTTTTTTTCAAGTGTATTCGATTTTTTTGAATTGTCATTATCTTTTTCTAAACTTTTTTCACAATCATTTATTTCTAAATCACAACGTTTTAAATCCAACGTTGTTAAAAGCTTCCAAAAAAATTTCAATTTCTTTTTCTTCATCGTTTTTAAATAAATTCACTTTTTCCACTTCTATCTTTTCCTGACCAACTCTATGAAACTCTTCTAAAATCGTTTCACTTTCTAATTTAAATAGTCTTCTTAAATTTCTTTTGCTCATTTTTACCTTTTCACAATAAATCACAAATTTTGATTTTAACACAAACAGGTTTGTATACCGACTGACGCTTTGTATTTATTTCGCAAAATTTAAACGATGGTCATTGCATTTTGTTGTTGTTCGAATAACGGGATTTAGTTAAGAAAAATCAAATATTTGTCGTAGAAAAAAATAGCTTTCTGCATTACTTATACCGGTTTTCTCAATGTATCGTCAAACTGCCTGTTACTTAACCAGGACATAAATTTATTGGACCGATAAACTGCCGGTTAACAATTTTGGTTTTCTCAATGTACCGACCAAAACATTATTTTCAGTTGGCAATGCCTCCCAACATACGTATGAAAGTTGGGCGAATTATTTTCTGTTGGCAATGCTTCTCAAAATTGATATGAAAGTTGGGAGAATAATTTATCTGTACGATAAATAAATAATTGGCAGATGAGTGCCGGTTAGCTTTGCGACAAAATAGAATCCAACCAGACATTGAGAAAACCAAATTTCTTTAATCGGCAGTTTCTCGTTGGGATAAAAGATAATCGCCTATTGAGAAAATGGCCATTAGAGTTAGAGAATTAGCTGGCGAATAGTGGGTTCTTGTGGTTACAAAAATGATGTTTTTGCGTTTGTCAAGTTTTGTTGTTGTTTGATTAACGGGATGTACTTAACAGAATGTTGCTCTTAGTGACGAAGAGAGAATTTGTATCATAGAAAACTATAATTTTCTGCATTACTTAGGGTTAGAGAAATAGCTAGCGAAAGGTGGGTACCCATTGTAACAAGTTAGCATGAGATATTAGTGTCTATAGAATGATGTAGGTATGGTTGGGTATGGCACATCAGTAGCCCTGGGTGTAAACAGAGTAAACGGGCTAACTATTTCGCCTGTCATTAGTGGCGATAGTTCCTAGCTATACCACTGGGCAGTAAGCCGAACTCTAATCGGCTTCTTATATGTGTACAGCCGAACAAAAACGAAAATACTCTCCAAAGAGTATAAGTAAGCCACAATTTCATTTAGTCTGATGAAAGCTTTTGAACAAATGTATGTCGCATTGTGTTGTGAAATCTTACATTGTTTTTTTAATAGGTACCAGTAACGCCAGGAGATTTTTTCAGAAATCTCTACGCTAATGAAAAAAAATCCCTTTTCTCCCTGCACCCACTTTTTTTCTCCCTACATTTTTCCCTACACTACTTTTTTCAATTTTTCAAAAAATAAAATTTAATTTTTAATTTGTAAATTTTCAATTTCAATAATGCAAATCTAAGATAAAAACGAAGAAAAATAACATAAAAAATAAGATAAGAAAATCATAAAAATTACAGTGCACTCGGGATAACGTCAACACCCCTTTCCGTCAACATCCCAGAACGTCAACACTTTTTTACTAATATTGTCTACTCTAAAACGTCAACCACACCACAAAGCTCTAAAACGTCAACTCTAAATAAAGCAGAATTTTAGCTTTAGTAACAATTTAAATACATATGTACAAACATATTTACATTCATTGTATGTTATTATGGATTTCCAAATTTGGGGGGTTCCCCTTATAAGTATAGAAATGTAGTTATTGTTCTTTTCTGTTCAGTTGCTTTCTTGATCTTGGAAAAGTCACGCATATAAAATGAACTCAAAAAAACCGAAAGTGCTTCAATTGCAAGAAAAAGCAAATATTTTGGATTTATTTCAAAAGGGTGCAGGTGCGACAGCTTTAGCGAAACAATATGGTGTCACAAAATCAACGATTAGCAAGATAAAAATTTAAAAACAAGCTATTTTGGAGTGTGTTAATAACACATTTTCTGGACCGGGGAAAAGAAAGACAATAAGAGCATCAGAGCTGCCAAAAATGGAAAAATGTCTGTACCGTTGGTTTATATAGCAGAGAGAAAGGAATTATTCAATAAATTCATTAGCGCTGAAGGAAAAGGCTAAAGAAATTCATCTAAAACTAAAAGATACTGCTTTTAACGCAAGTGATGGATGGTTACAAGGATTAAAAAAAGATTTGGCGTTCGTATTCTTAAAATATTGGAGAAAAGCTTTCTTCACAGCCTCAGCTTGTTGATCCATTTAAACTCAAACTGAAAGCAAAAATGGAGGAAATGGGTCTATGTCACGATCAATTGTACATTGCTGATGGGTCTGGCTTGTTCTGGAAAATTCTGGAAAAGTCTTATGTATCAAGTGCTGAAAAGACTGCTCCGGGCATGAAGACGGAAGAACAACGAATCAATTTTAATGTTGTGCTAATGCATCCGGAAGTCATAAACTTAAATTGCTAGTAATTGGAAAAGCAAAAAATCCTCGCGTTTTTAAAAATTTTAAATGCCCAACTGAATACACAAGTTCCAAATCCTCATGGATGACATCAACTATTTTCTTCGATTGGTTTCATAAATCATTTGTGCCGCAGGTAAATATTTTTATGTTGCAGAATATATATTATTTTAAATAGCTAAAATTCTCTAATTTTAGGTAACAGAGTTTCTTTCAAAACAGAATTTGCCAGTTAAAGCACTCCTTCTAATAGACAATACTCCGTCTCATCCAAGTGAATTAGAGCTTAAAAATGTGACTCCACTAATCCAACTAATGGATCAAAACGCTATAAAAAATTCAGAAGTAGTCGATTCAATGAAAACTGTAACATTGAAGGATGCTGTTACACTTCTAGAGATCGCATGGAATAGAGTCAGTAAAGATACAATGGCAAAATGCTGGAAAAATATTTTGAGTTTCACGGAAGATGAGGAAGATCCGGAGGAAAATATTCCATTAAGCATCCTGAAAGAAAATATGGATTCGGAACTTCAACAACAAATGGCGCGCACAGTTGATGTGCTTAGTGAACTAAGTCCTCAGGTTTGTAGCTTTCCCAAAGTTATTTCTGGGACACTAGCAGTCATAATTTTAATTTTTTCTTAAGGTTGACTATACAGTGTCATCCATTCAGGAGTGGAATGAAGATATTTTGCTGGATAACGTTACTGGATCGTGTGAAAATGAGGAGTTAGAAGTGACCGATGATGATGATTACGATGTGGATAAAGATGTGCAAAGAATAAAACCAAGCGAAGCCATCGAAATCTTTAACCGCGCTTTGGATTGGGCCGGATGCGAGAATGTTGAGCAAAGTGATCTAAATGTATTAAGACGTTTAAGGGAGAAAGCTGTATTTCAATTATTGGAGAGAAAAAAACAGCAGAAAAATATAACAGATTTCTTTAAAGACATGTAGAATTATAGATGTATATGCCATGATCTCATGTAAAATATTTTTGATCCTTTTCTTTTGGTGTGAAACCTTTTTTTGTTTTACTTTGAAATTGCTTTTTGATTTAATTTAATTTACAAACAATAAAAACGCTTAAAACTACTGTATCAATAATATTTTAATCTTAACTTTGCACATTCATAAACGTCAACAGTCTGGTAAATGTCAACAATCGCGGTTTTAATTAGTTGACGTTATCCCGAGCTGACTGAACATAAAAACAACAAGAACAAACATATATTATAAAAAAAAATATTTTTACAATTCTGTATAATTCATCCTTTATATGGCTAGATGCGCATTTAAAATTTACACAATTAATTAAAATGGCTTGCAAATGGGATCTTATAAACCAAACAGAATTTTGGTTCTTGGGTTTAAAAGATATTTTTTTTAAGACATATGTTATTAGCATGTATATTTAGATCTGATTTATCGCAATTTAATATTTTTTCACAAGCCTTGCATCTGCATTTAAAGTCGTCATCTTTGACCTGTTCCATCCAATTAGCTTCTCGTCTCTCATCTAACTTGAGTAAAACCTTTGTTCTCTGTATTTCTTTGATGTGTTTTCAGCATCATCGAAAAACGAATCGGACATTTTTCTAAAATTATGTTTAAATTTATAATATTTTAATGTTCTTTTTATTTACAAACTTAATAAAATCGTAGAGATCTACAAAGATGGCGTACATATGTATAAAAAAGATGCACAAAACAAGTAAACTACACAAAAAAGTGTTTTTTACATTGTTATTAAAGAAGCCACATATCTCTTCCTCCATATTATAGAGTTATTACCAGACTTAAAAAAGGTATATATTTTTAATTTTAAAGTTTAAAATTGAAAAATATATAATATTAAGTTGTTAAAAAAAATCTGCAAAAAATCCCTACAATTCGACAAAAGTAAGAATTCTTTTGCATGAAACACATCAACGCAAATTCATTTCTGGATGCGTTACAAACGGAATGACAAACTGATGTAATAAGATCTGAAAAATAAAACTGATACACGCTAGTGCTTTTAAAATATAAGACATGGACAAGTGTTCCGAAAAAGATCCGATATTAAAAAATATATTTTGTTTACTATCTTTTATTGATTTCAAATTGTTAAACGTAAATGCTGAAAATTCAGAGTATTTGTTGTAATAATTTAGTAATAAGTTGATCAAATTGTTTACATTTTCAACTATTTTATTTACATTTGTTACAAATAGTGCAAGAAAACCTAAGATTCGGCATAGCCGAATTTAACACTCTTACTTGTAATTTTTAATTTTTCATTTTTCGTTTTTCACTTTGTACTTTTTATTTTTCATTATTCATTCAAACAAACAACCAGCTCTCAAAATTGAATTTTCAATATTCACAATCTGCACGTCATCACGAATATATTTCACAAAATTAATGGAATAACAAACTATTCCAACTGCAATTTTGTAACATTCAACAGCAAGTGCCATCTATGTATCACTTATAGTAAAAAACTGCAGGATGCTGGTTATACTTGTGGGGTTGTCGAATTATGTATATCGCACCTGTACCTCTAAAGTGAGTCAACTCAAAATTTTTCAATTTTCACTTTTTGCAAGAAAACGATACACAGTGGTCATATCCATCCACTGTAAAAATCTTACATGATTTTCCTAGTCTTTCGCAAAAAAAAAATACAGTTGTAACCCTCTTTGTGTTATAAGAATAGCTTCTTTAGAATCCACTAAAAAGACATATTTTGAGTTCCACCCAAAAGAATTGTTATTTTTGCTGATCACTGAAAAATCGCAAAAACAACTACTGTTGTATACTTATTATTCGCAGTTCTTTACAATGAAACAACTGTTTTTAAATTTTATAGGAAATATTTAAAAAAACCGTTTTTTCCCTCTACTTAAAATTTGTAAATTTTGAGTTGACTAACTTTAGAGGTACAGGTGCGATATGTTATACGTTTATAGTGTGAAATTTATAACGTTTTACTCCAAGGGGTTGTTTAATTAGCTGAAACAATTTTATATCATAATTTTTTCACCAATACCGATTTTGTCTTACGGCTCACAAGTTACGCTGTTTTTGTGATTGTATTGTGAAATAGAAATTTACCCCCCTGCTCGTATAGATGTTTACACATCAAAATTCAAGCATTCGATAGCGATTTTCCTCTTCAGTAGAGTTGAGCTCTGAGATAAATGAACAATTTGGAGTAAACATAAGTGTTTGTAAAGTACGCAGAAGAGTGGTAGATGCGGGTTAACGTGCAAGGAAGCCAAGGAAATACAGTTTTAAATACAAAAATGCTTGTTACTCGGCTGAATTTTGCCAAACTTGATATTGCCAAACTTGATATCATATATTTTGAAATACCCTTTTTATAACCAAATTTTGGAACAAGCCTAGTTTATTGGCTATACCCCGTTTTTTCAATTTTTTTTGGAGGGGATAGGGGCTTTTGGTGTGATTTAGGAGAAATAATTTTTTTCGGTCGGACCTATTTTCGGAGTTATGGACCGACAAGCTTTGACTTTGATTTGTACATAACTTTGTTAATTATTATCGGATTTCAGCAATATAGCTTACTTGAGTGCCTCTCAGTTAGTGCTTCAAAATTTTAAATCCAGTAACCCATTATGAACCTATTGATTTTTTGTATATTTTTTTAATTTTTTTTCGGAAACGTTCCATTATCTCATAAAATGATCTTTATAATGTTGGTATTTACACCAACTGCGTGATAGGTGGGTCTACCAGCTTCATTTCGATGTATGTTTTGACCTCCTGGCCCTCTTAGGACCGGAGATATAAGGGATTTTACTTACACTTTTTAATTTTTTTTTTTCGCGAAATTAACCCATAACATACATATACTATTATTCTACTCTTATTTATTCGCCCTGTTATTTATGTATAATTTTTGCAAATAAAATATTTTTTCTTTTTGTTGGAGTTATAACATTACTTATTATATTTTTATTTTTTCCGCCATCGGCACTTTTTTCAAACAATAAAAAAACACAAATTTCAATTTATCTATTCATCTGTAACATTTTTCTCACTTCCTGCCAGTGACGAGTCTGAACTATTTTCGGAATCCAGTTTTTCCTCCGCATCATCTGTGTGTAGCTGGGTCCACTAGCTTCATTCTCCTCTTAGGACCGGAGATATTAGAAATTTTACCTACACTTTTGAATTTTTTTTCGCGAAATTAAGCCTCAATAGTTATATTATACTATTATTCTATTCTTATTTATTCGTTCTAATATCTACTATTATTCTCCTCTTATTTATCCGTCCTATTATGAAAAATTTTTATCCGATAATAACTAACAAAGTTATGTACAAATCAAGGTCAAACTTATGTCGGACCGTAACTCCGAAAATAGGTCCGACCGAAAAAAAAAAACATTTCTCCTAAATCGCACCAATAGCCCCTATCACCTCAAAAAAAATTAAAGAAATTGGTGAGTAGCCACTAAACTAGACTTAAGCTCAAATTTTTATGGCATGCTAAGATTTATTATAAGAATTTTAGCTAGGTTTTATATATTTTTCTGTCATTTGTATTTTTATTTCTAACGTGAAAGCAAGCTAAAATTAAAGATAGAACATTATGAAATTAAACAACTATTTCAAACAGTTGATTGTATTCATGTAAGTTTTTAGTTAATTTTGTTTTTGATTGAATTAATTGTAAATTTTATAACAATTACTTATTAACCCTACAAAATGACACCAGTTAAAAGAAAAATAGTATCTGAAAATAGGAAATTAAATAGTTCTTGGACAAATATATATTTTGTTATCCAGAATAATAAAAAAGTTATATGCTCATTTTTTGTCGAGCTACAGTAAATTGCATAAAGGAATTTAATATTAAGAGGCATCATTTTACAACACACCCAGAATATCAGAAAATCGTGGGCGTTTTACACGAAGATAAAATTAAATCCTTGAATAATGAAGCGAAATTTGTTTCGGAAACGAGCTACGATTTGTCATTATACGACAATGGTGTGCCTTCGATGATTGGAACAAATAACGGTATGATCTCATTGCTAAAAAGTAATCTTGGAAGCTAGAACTACAGTTCAAACAGTTCACGACAGTTCAAATCTTTTCTGGAAGAAATTTGCTGGAATAGATCGAAATATTTTTAAACGAAAAACAAAACCCTGTGATTTTGCATTTCTTGTGAACATAACTACATACCTAAATATTCTTAATTTGAAACTGCCAAGGCAAAAATCAATTCATAACAGATATGGCCAACCAGTAGAACAGTGGTGGCCATCGGTGGAAATGAGTTAGTAGTAGTGTTTATGAGAAAGTGCTAGTTGTATTAGAAGAGTGCACTCATCGAAATCAAAGGACGTAACACAATGCCGATATTGAATTTGTTTGTGTAGGTTTTGTATGGTAATATGAATGATTAAAAGGAAAATAGTTAGTTCACGATGCATATGGGAAAATTTTATATATATTTCGTTGTTTTAAAGTTTTAAATCATTCAAGAAAATTAAATCTTTTTTATCCATAAGATTAAAATTAATTAAATTAAATAAGTAAATAAGTAAAATAAATAAAATTAAAAAGATATGAAATTTCAAAGGTAAAAGAGTAGTTACACACTAGGCACTTCGCTTCATATAGCGCGTTTAAACAAAAGAAAAAACTACTTTTCCATTCTTCATCCCACATGATTACTTTATTTTATTAAAAATCTATTTATAAAATATAAGATTTAATAAAACAGAAAAAATTGTGCGTTGCTGTAAATATTCTCTGTGTACCTATTAAAAAAACAATGTAAGAATTTCAAAAGGCAATGCGACATACACCTGATTTGTTCCAAAGCTTTCATAAGACCGAATGAAATTGTTGTTTACTTTTACTCTTTGGAGTATTTTTGTTTTCGTTCGGCTGTATACCAGTGATGCATTTTAAGTTTGTTTGTATTGGGCCAAATTGACGATTTAAAAGGGCCAAAATACCCCTGATAGGGCCAAATTTTTTTTGAATATATTTCATTATTAGCATTTTATTAAAATAAAAACGGTGTTTTATTTTATTTAGAACAAAAACAAAGGTTAACAACAAAAATTCACTTTGTTTAAAAGTATTTTTTGTTAAAGTTATATTAAAGTAAATACATATTTTATACGCAATTTAAAAAAATAAATTTTGTACTTAAAAAAAATCCATATTTTATATGAAATTCTAATTTTATTGTATGTAATACCCACGTTTTTAGTCCAACAGTTTCTCAATTGCGATATTACTGTTTGTAACACATTTTGGGTCCTAAGTTTTAAAATACCTTTATCATAACAATTACCAGAGTTAGATTTCATTCAATCTTTCGACTATATTAAAGATGATACAGTGTTTACATGAAGACGATTCCTCATATTGATTCTAATCAAATTTTGGGAAGAAAAAATTTTTTCTACACATGCTGAGGAGTGTGGAATAGAAAGAATTCTTTGAAAAATTCTGTATAAATTAGTATATAAAGGTTCATCTAATCAATTTTTTATCGTCGAAATCTCTTTCCAAAATTGACCTACAATTATATCTTTAACCATTTTAAATTCTGAAACTTCCGATAGTGCCCTATATACACTATTTATTTGTTCAAGTTTGTCTGTTTCGTTTGGAAAAAGTTTAATAACAAGTGTAACAATGCTATTGTTTCCCCACTTAAAATATGATCTGGTACAAATTTTGGAAACCAGTTTAAATAACAATCTCCAAAATCATATTTTCTTTCTTTTATATTCAAAAAATTTTATGTAAAAAAGCATAACGTTTTTATGTGAAACACGACAGATTTGCAAATAAAAGTAGGAGTTTTTTCTTTGACAAACAAAACAATGTTGTAAATAAAAGTAGTGTTCGAAACAGGGAAAAAATCGAAAAATGTACTGAACGGTTTGAAGCAGTTAGTTGTATTTTGAGCTGAAAGGGCCAAAATAGATTAGAGTGTACCACAGGCCCATCAAACATTCAAAAGTGCCACAGATGGCCCAATTGTGCCACATTTTGCATCACTGCTGTATGCATATAAGAAGCCGATTAAAGTTCGGCTCGCTGGTGCCGATATGACCGACACTGACGTAGAATCATTTGAAAATAAACTAATGTTATTCCAGAAAATTTTCACAGATAAATCATTGTATCATTTCCTGACATGCCATAACTATATTCCGAAACACTCAGGAGACTATAATTTAGTTTTACTCATGTAAAGTCCATTCATTGAGAGATGTATTTAATTCAAAATGTGTATAGAATTGAAACAAACCGTGTGTTGGATTATTTTAAAAATCAAAAATTACAAAAGAAAAGGTACTTGGTTAAAGGTAGTATTTAGAAAAAAGGTAGATTTTTAAAAGGGGTAAATATTACAAAAGGGTACTTTAAACAAGGGTTCTTTTTTAAGAAGGGTACTTTTTTACAAAGAGGGTAATTTTATGAAAAAATGTTAGACAAAAAAGGTAACTTTTTTAAAAAAGGATACTTTTTTTAAAAAGGTAATTGTTTGTTTAAAAAAGGTGCTTTTTTTAAAAATTACATTGGCCTAAGATCCAAATTTTCATGTAAATCATATAGATACGACCATTATTGCCATAGTTCTTATATAAAGTTTCTTCTCAATCTTCATTTAAATAAAGCATATATATTTCTGATTCTTATCACAGCTCTAGTCTATATAGCGATGTCCGTCTGTCCGTGTGTCTGCTGAAAACACGCTCATTCACAAAATAAATCTTGTACCTGGGTTAAGTAAAGAAACAATTGTTTGCCATTATTCCCACCACTTTGGTATTTAAACTGGGGTAAATCGGGCATCATTGTGCTGATATATGACCAAAAATTTGTATGCACCTGTAAAAATGAACAACACAGTGTGTTTTTTGTAATAGTTTAGTGGTTGAACATAGTTGTACAACAGCATAAAAAATGCCACAAAAAATTATGCATATTGTGTATGCATATATACAATGTACTTTGCTATTGCTCAATTCAACGGCACAAGCCATACGTACAAACTAGGCCAGTCAACGTGCTTTTGGAATTCAATGGTGCTTGCACCACTTTTGTGTGACAACAACTGAAATGAGAGTGCAGTTTAATGCCACTAGTAATGACAAACGTAGGGTGAGAGAAGCAGTTTTTTAATTGGGTTTTTAATAAAGTAAAACACAATATTTATGTTTTAAACAAGATTTTATTGAACACACACTTTTTCTTTTACTGAGCAACCTTTATTGTATAGAAAAATTTTCGTTTTAACAATACGGAACAGCTTTCAAAAGAAGACTGACTATTTGTTTGAAATGTTCTGTGTTTATATTGATCATGTCGATCAACATTGCTGATCTAGCAAATTCAAAAAATGTACCCAAATTGTTTGTTGCAACGTTGTGTTTTTATTGATACATTGTTTCCTCGTTGAATTACAAAGAAATCTCTTGTGTGTCAGCGTACAATACGATCGTATTGATCAACATCGCTTAGTTTGACAAAAATCGATACAATGTACCAATTTTACATACTGCAACATTGTTTGGCACATTGCTTCCGTATTTGAAGCAATTTTAAGTGTTCTTTTAGTGTGTTAGCGTACATTGGCGCATATAAATTCCAAATAATTTTGGTTGTTTATAAAATGTGACACAATTTATATATATTCTGACACAATTTCATAAATATTTGAATTTTATTATGTCAATGTGCTTGACGTAATTAATAATAAAAACAAGTAAGAGTGTTAAATTCGGCTGCGGCGAATTTTTTGATACCCTCCACCTGAGTCTTAAACTCTATATTACACCCAATGTTGAGTACGGCTACCACTTTGCCGATACTGAAACATTAAATCCGAATACCAAAATTCAAATGATTCTTGGGCAATTTTCATTATTATTTTTCATTTTTCAATTTTCATTTTCCATTTTTCAGTTTTCATTTTCCATTTTTCATTTTTCATTTTCCATATATCATTTTTAAATTTTCATTTTCCATTTTTCATTTTCCATTTTTCAATTCGCAATTTTCATTTTCCATTTTCCATTCTTCATTTTTCCATTTTCCATTTTTCAATTCTCATCTTCCATTTTGCATTTTCCATATTGAATTTTTCAATTTTCATTTTCATTTTCCATTTTCCATTTCACATTTTTCATTTTTCATTTTTCATTTTCCATTTTCCATTTTTCAATTTTCAATTTTCATTTTCCATTTCCCATTTTTCATTTTCCATTTCGCGTTTTCCATTTCCCATTTTTCATTTTTCATTTTCCATTTCCCATTTTCCATTTTGCGTTTTCCATTTCCCATTTTTCATTTTCCATTTTTCAATTTTCATTTTCCATTTTTCATTTCCCATTTTCCATTTTGCGTTTTCCATTTCCCATTTTTCATTTTCCATTTTTCAATTTTCATTTTCCATTTTTCATTTTCCATTTTCCATTTTGCGTTTTCCATTTTCCATTTTCCATTTTTCATTTTCCATTTTTCATTTTTCAATTTTCATTTTCCATTTTTCAATTTCATTTTCCATTTTGCATTTTTCATTTTTCAATTTTCTTTTTTTCATTTTCCATTTTTCATTTTCTATTTTCTGTTCTCCATTTTTCATGTTCTATTTTCCATTTTACATTTTTCATTTTCCATTTTCCGTTTTTCGTTTTCTATTTTCCATTTTTATTTTTCTATTTTCTTTTTCCATTTTCTATTTTTCATTTTCGATTTCCTATTCTCCATTTTTCATTTTCTATTTTACATTTTCCATTTTACGTTTTTCACTTTCCATTTTCCAATTTTCATTTTCCATTCTCCATTTTCATTTTCCATTTTTCATTTTTAATTTTCCATTTTTCGTTTTCATTTTTGTTTTCTTTCATATTGGCGATTTTTTTTATTATAACGTGATAACGATAAAAAATATGTGGCAATACTACTAACATGAGCTATATTATTGTGTTCTTGGTATTGTTAATATATGTATATGCATAATTTTTTTGTGGCATTTTTTTATGTTGTAGTACAATTATTATGTTCAACCACTAAACTGTTACAACAAACACACTGGGTTTTATGTTTTTTTTTAAAGGTATCTACATATTTTTGCTCGTATCTAATAACAATGATGCCCGCTTTAGCCCATTTTCAATACCAACCTGCTGGGAATTATGGCAAATGATATTATTGTAACCTTATCCAGTTAGATGGCTTTTTTTTTTTTGAATGAGCGTGATTTCAACAGACAGACGGACAGACGGACATCGCTATATCGACTCGAGCTGTGATAAGGATCAGGAATATATATCTTTATGGGGTTGGAAATTAGTTTTTCGATGCGTTACAAACGGAATGACAAACCTATATATACCCTCTGCCACTGACGTGTGGAGGGTATAAAAAATGTATGTGGGTTATAAGTAAATGATTTTGTTTACATTGCTTAAATTTAAATGAGTAAATTATACATACAAGTATATTGGTTTAAAATACATTGGTTATGAATAATTATGTTTGCATACATTCTTTTATAAAATATATTAGTTTGGTAAATTCTAACACATAACACGAGGCCACACCCAAATGTATAAAATATTAATCCATAGATATAGATTATCGAGTGCATGTTAATACATCTCTTTTACCCAGCAAAAAAAGAGCTTACCAATCACTAGTAAAATCACAACAACTACTGATCCCGTTGTTGTGAAAATCTGATTGAATCACAAGCGAATTTAACATGGGGTTGTCATAGGAGGAAAGTGATCCAAACTGCTGAATGGTCAGTGTATTTAAAGTAGTGCATGTAACCTTATGAAAGTTTCGTTTTTTTTTATGTTCTTTTTCACTAGTGCAAATAAGTTACTTTTGTTTAACAATTAAGGTGTTGTGATAAGGTGACGGATATGAACCTCTTATTTTGAAAGTGGCAGAAGACCACACAAAAACAAGTTAATGGCTACTTTACCCAAATGTAACAACCTGTTTGAAACATCTTAGAGCCATTTCCAGTGACATCGCGTTTAAATCGTCAGATCAATTGCTGAGGTCTTCATATACTTTGTCAAAGTATCGTTTCGAATTTTCTAACTGTTAGATTCATGAAATTTATAGATTTTTTGTGCTTTTGACCCTACCACGATTTTTCACGATCTACTGACATTTCTTCTAGGAATCCTTTTGGACATTTTTCTAATATAAGTAGAAAATTAATTAGAAAAACCAATTTTAACATTGAAAATAAAGAAAATATCAACAATAACAACAATAAAAAACTATGTTTTATTTAATTCAAAATCCTGCATGTTTAATAC
The DNA here is from genome assembly GCA_963682025.1 of Cordilura impudica. Classification (NCBI taxonomy): domain Eukaryota; kingdom Metazoa; phylum Arthropoda; class Insecta; order Diptera; family Scathophagidae; genus Cordilura; species Cordilura impudica. The sequence continues at coordinate 236,539,501 of OY821517.1, read as the reverse complement.
ATGTGAAATATTAGATCCAAATCACTAGATATATGTATATGAAATATACTACCTTTTTTACACTTTGGGAGTGGTGAAAAAGAACTGCTTTGGGAAACTAAATACAGAACTTATCGCTACTTTGTGTGTAGTGAAAGTGCCGTTCTTTTTGAACAACTTCGCTTTATTTTTGCTGGGTAGTTTTATAAATTATTAAGAGAACTGTAGTATATTCTCCTTAGTTCTAGACTTCTATGAACTTCTCATAAGTTATTTATAAGCAGGGCCATTTGAAAAATAATGTTAATTAAATTGTAAAACTCCAAACAACTATTTTTTATTTACATGCGACCACCAAATGGCGATCCTGCCAAATTAGGATAAAAAACAAAATTAAAAAACAAAGCAGTATTTTGCTTTTTTAATTGTTGCTTAATCTGAAGGCAAGGATAAAAGACACACATAGCTTATGCTTAGTCTTTATCTTTAAGGACCAGAGCCAAGGATCATATGTAAAAGAGGATGTGCAAACTGATATTGGAACTTGTAAGCAAGAGTGGCAAACAAGCGTATATACTAAACTTTATGATCCAGCAACAAACAAATGTTGATAAATCATGTTCCGTGTATCCGGTCAATGCACAATGTTGCTGAAAAATTTTGTTATACGATAATGTAATAATCATACGATATAAATTTTACGATAAAACAAGTAAGAAAATTATAGTCGGTCTAGACCGACTATACGATACCCTATACCATGCGTTTAGAAACCCTATCTCTTAGGCCCAACTAACTGGACATTGAAAATAAGCAAAAACCAAATTTGAGTGTGATTTTTATTAATTTTTTTGGCCGCAGATATGAAAAAGTTTATATCGGATGCTATATCTATAAAGGGACTAGGTCCAAAAATGGACCGATCCTGATCATGTTTGGTAAAGTCTCTTGTATTTTCCAAAAATATGTACAAACAAAATTTGAGAAGAATCAGTGCAATATTTTTGTTTTTTAAAAGATTTAAGTGAAGATCGGGAAGCAGCTCTATACGGGGTCAAAGGGATCATTTTTGGACTACTCATTAGTGGATGTAATGAACGCATACAAACCCAATTTGAGTAAGATCTATATGACAATTTGGATCTTATGGCAATTTATGTCGATTTCATATGGGTAATTTGTATGGGGGCTGGGTCTGAACATGGACCGATTCTCACCAATTTCAATAGCGTTCATCCCATGGCCGATAAAAGCTTATATACCAAATTTCATCAAAATATATTCATATTTGCGACCTGCAGTTTGATTACAAGCTTTACATGGACACACAGACGGACGGACGGACGGACGGACGGACATTGTTAAATCAACTCAGAAAGTGATTCTGATTCGATCGGTATAATTAAAGATGGGTCTAGGTCAAATATTTTTGGTTGTTACAAACAGCAGCACAAAGTCATTATACCCAAAACACATAGTGGTATAGGGTATAAATATGCACACATTGTTAGTCTACAGGAAAATAGCCAAAACCAATATAAACCTTGTCACTTGACAAAACAGAGAAAGAAGCAAGTTAAGTAAAACTATTCGTTTTGGTTGTAAGTTGTGAACTGTGTGTTTATTCTTTAAAACATTCTTATTAATACTTACTTAAGATTTACAGCAGATGGCTGCAAACAAAGGCATCTTCGCTTATACACTCTTTTTCTCTTTTTATACCCTATACCACTATGTGGTTTGGGTATAATGACTTTGTGCTGCTGTTTGTAACAACCAAAAATATTTGACCTAGACCCATCTTTAATTATACCGATCGAATCAGAATCACTTTCTGAGTTGATTTAACAATGTCCGTCCGTCCGTCCGTCCGTCTGTGTGTCCATGTAAACCTTGTAATCAAACTGCAGGTTGCAAATATGAATATATTTTGATGAAATTTGGTATATAAGCTTTTATCGGCCATGGGATGAACGCTATTGAAATTGGTTAGAATCGGTCCATGTTCAGACCTAGCCCCCATACAAATTACCCATATGAAATCGACATAAATTGCCATAAATCCAAATTGTCATATAGATCATACTCAAATTATTTTTGTATGCGTTCATTACATCCATTAATGAGTAGTCCAAAAATTATCCCTTTGACCCCACATAGAGCTGCTTCCTGATCTTCACTTAAATCTATTAAAAAACAAAAAAATTGCACTCATTCTTCTCAAATTTTGTTTGTATATATTTTTGCAAAATACAAGAGACTTTACCAAACATGCTCAGGATCGGTCCATTTTTGGACCAAGTCCCTATATAGATATAGCATCCGATATGAACTTTTTCATATCTGCAGCCAAAAAAAAATAATAAAAATCCCACTCAAATTTGGTTTTTGCTTATTTTCTATGTCCAGTTAGTTGGGCCTAAGAGATAGGGTCTCTAAACGCATGGTATAGGGTATCATATAGCCGGTCTAGACCGACTATAATTTTCTTACTTGTTTAAACTAAACGCATTATTTATAGAAATCAATACGCCGCACAGTGTGCGATTTTGAGAATCTAGCGAGGCAAAATTAAAAAAAAATATATCTTAGATTTAACTTATAATACTCAAAAATCGAAGATAATAAACAAGACAAAACATTTACTTAATATAAAAAATAGGTACCAGGTTTTTTAGCTAGACACTTTACAATTACAAGTTTCGATATGTTCTGTTCAAAAGGTATTACCAGTAGTATCTAAGCGCTCGTTGAAAAATACGTTATTGTGAAAATAAACATTTTAATCAGTTTTTGTGCAATGGATATCTCTCAACATGGTATGTAGTTAATTCATTAATACAATATATGATGTTTATGTTTATTATTATATAATAATATTTAATTAACTTTCTTGAGGAAATATAAAGTTTTTATTTAAAAAATATTGATTTTCGTAGACAGCCAAAATTTTTTTATGGCTTTTTATGTACTGATTTTTAACTAATTTCATTAAAAGTATTATACAGAATAAGCAGAACGGATTTTTTCGGGCAGACTTTCGCATTTTCTCAAATTATTTATTTTTTTACAGCTACACAGCTAACTCTGACAACAAGAGAATTATATGAAAAATTGAAAAATGATGATAATAACTCTCAAACGTCTGGAGCAAAACCTGAAAATATAATTCTGGATTATGTTAGAGCTAAATTTAATTTTCAGCACTGTTCTCAGCCAATGCCTCAAGAACTGAATCGTGTCATTCACTCATTCATGATCAGTTTCAATGAAAAGTGGAAATCGTGCCATCGCAGTAAGAAAACCTTTTTGAAATAAGCACAGCGAATGGTTAAATACTAGTATATCTATACAAAATGTTGATATACCGACTACAAGTGGAACACAAAGTATACGAAAACCTGGTCAACCAAAAAAAACTTCGATTTTAGTGGGTTAAAATCTAAATCGAGGAAAGTTAAATTTTTAATTGCGGAAAATAGTTTATGCGAGTTGACTCATGCTACCAATTTAAAATTAAGGCAATCAAGTAAAAGGGATGCTGCTTCTATGCTTGGGAAATTGGTTTCGATTCCTAAAAGGGCGACTAAGATCAAAAAATCTTTCATAAAGCAGATAAAGAAATACCCAAGTATTCACCTGAAGAAGCTTTGGCCCTAATACATGGAGCGAAATTGAGCCAACGATGATATGACATTATCAGAAAATCTGCTAAAGCAAAAGCCCTTAACATTTCCCCAGCATATGAACAAATAAAAAATGCCAAGGCATTGTGTTATCCGCCCAATGAAGATTACGTAATCACAGAATCAATGGCTGAAGTAAAGTTATAGTCAATTGTTGACTTGACCATAAAAAGACTAAGTTTAGTCCAATATGAAGTTTTGAGCGTTATTATTGTTCTTCCTGGCGGGCAAATGTCTGAAGAAGCGCAGGAGTCTCGACATAAAGAATTTAGGAAATTCACGAAAGTTAACAAATACGGACATTCGGCACGACTTGCTGATAAGCTCAGACGCAGTTATAACATCCTTAACTGCAGTTGAGAAGACACAAGAATCATCAATTGATCCAGCTGTTTTGAAATTATTACAGCCACCAAACACTACTTCAATAACAGAAGAACAACAGAACAATAATAGTGATGATAATAGCAGGGATTCAGATGATACAACTGGCAGTGAATCTACCTAAATTTGTATGATATAGGTAAATTTCAGTTTTTTTTTTAATTTATTTGTATTTACAAATATATTCAGTAAAATTTAATTTATATGTTTGCTTTAATAATTTTGTCCCGCTAGATTCTCAAAATCGCACACTGTACGCCGATTCGATTATTACAAAGAATTTTCATACAAAACACTTTGTTACATTTTATTTATATTTGGATATTTACAAAGGGTTTTCTTTCAAAACTCTTTGGTACATTTCGTTTACATTTTATATAACAAAGTGGCTTAGCGCTCTAGCTTCAACAGTTTGATTATATATATGGGGTACATATATAACTCCCTCTTCGTTAAGATTCGAGTCTCTTCGAATACTAATACAATTTTTAATTTTATTTAAAATATAATACAATAAAAATACAGATAACAATATATAAAGTATATAAAAATTATGATTATTTTATTATTCGTGAAATTTGCCTCAGGCAATTTTTCAGACATATTTACAGGCAAATTATTTAAATTTGGAACGATTACATTCAATATACTTTCAAATCATTTTATTTTGAATTCATCTATAGTAACTTCACAATTTTAAAAATTTACAATATAATTTCCTTTCAACGGATACGAAAAATTTGTAAACGAATCAAACAAAATGCTGTTTATATTAATCAATAACAAATTTCCAGCTTCAATTTCAACAATAGATTTCTTTTTGGTTTCAACCTTGATACATTCGTTATAGTTGTCTTTCAGAACATTCGACAAACAAGGACTTACTATCTTCATTTTATATAACACGTTTTCGTTTTCAGCCAAATATGTTACGTTTTCTACAGTAACAGTTTTCGTTGTTCCGACATCTAACTGCATAAAACCTCGATTTGGTACGGGCACAATTATCTCCACCTTATATTCCCTCTTAATAAAATTTAGTATCATCAAGACAAAAACCATCAAATCACCATTTATTGATCCCATACTACTTCTCATATATCTCAACTTTAAACTATCCACATCAAAGTGATCTACTTCATCATTCGTCAAAAAGAATTTGCTCGCAATGTCATATTTAGACATTACCATATTTTCTTGCACCTGTTCAATTTTATTCCATATTTCATTTATTAACAACATGAAATTATTATACCTTGCCAGTCTCAAACTTTCCTCAACTGCACCTGTATAAGTTTTATTAAACCAATTTCTATTCTGTTCTATGACCAATCTTATATTCTGCAAATAACTTTGCATTTCATTAAAAAAAAATTTTTAATTAAAAATTAAAAATTTAAATTTTAAAAATTAAAATTTAAAATATTATATTTATAATTTAAAATTGAAAATTAAAAATTAAAGATTAAAAATAAAAATTAAAAACTATAAATTAGAAATTAAAAAGTAAATATTAAAAAGTAAAAGTTAAACATTAAAAATTAAAAATATGAATTATTATAATTATTTGGTCAATTGTAGTTTCTTTAAGTTAATTATACCCTCCGCGCCAGTGTGCAGAGGGTATATATAAGTTTGTCATTCCGTTTGTAATAATTAGAAAAAAATTTTTGGACCCCATAAAATATATATATTTGTGATCCTTATAACAACCGGAGTTCATATAGTGATGTCCGTCTGTCCGTCTGTGGAAATCACGATCACGGCATCAATCGGGCAGCTAGGGTGCTAGTTGATATAAAAAATGATTCATTAGCATCCTGAGAAGTTTGGTGTTTTAAATCGTCCAAATCGGTCGAATAGGGCCCGAGATTTGAATGAAGAACTAAAAAAAGTCTTGAAAAAATATAATTTTGATGAATTTATGGCTTAAATTAAAATTAAAAATTTAAAACAATTTGTTTATATTTTTAATTTATTTATTTATTCTTCTTTTTTCCAATATTTCGGTTGACATCGTCAACCATTATCAAGGATCTAACAAGAAAATTAACAATTTTTAAAATTACACAATAACAAGTAAAAATTAATAACAATGTTACATACTTTACGTTTTAAAAAACTCAAACGTTGTTGCGGTTGAAGATTGGCGGATGGTTGCCTGGAAAAAAAACATAAGGAATTGTATGATTGTTGTACTGAAAAATGTTCTCTGGCCTTACCAAAGACCTTGCTAAAGTTTGTTTGAGCAACTCTTCTTTTGTTTGAGCAACTCAATCGAATACACTATTAGTTGGATTTATGCATTTACTTTTGTGAAATGTTCTTTGAGTTGTGCAGGTCTCATATTATCGCTACACAAAATTTTTGGCCACAAAAAGCAATGATGTTTTTCAGTTTTATCCCGATCTATCTAACGCGCAAATCCTAAATTTAATATAGTCTTATTGATATATCCAATTAATTGGACCAAAGAGATAGGGTATCTAAACCATCGTATAAGGTATCGTATAGTCGGGCTAGACCGATTATAATTTTCTTACTTGTTTTTTTTTCTGCTCGGGATTAGATTCAGCGGGTTTATTTTTTGGTATGGATGTCAGTTTTTTCTAATTTGTTTTTTTGTGGTTGAATATGGGTTTGCTTGTAGTCCAGTGTAGTTTTATGCTCCTGGAGCCGGGGTGTTGTTGCGGATGTTTGGCCTGGAAAAGGGAAAAACAAAAAGTTAATGGGATGGCTAATTATTTAATATAATTGTGTTGAATGGGTGTTTGTGTTGTGTCTTTTCGGTGGATGGGAGTTTTGATGTTTGGCGGTGGTTGTTGTTCTTTGTGTTGGAGAGCTTATTTAATGTGTGTAGTGTGTTTTTTTTATAGATGGTTGTATATTTTTCTTGCAGGTTTTATTTAATACATGTACGTGTTTTATTTGCTTTTTCAGTAATTTGTCTTAAGCGTGGTTGTGTGTAGGAGGAAATGCGTAAAATAAGTAGTAAATTGTCATTCACAATGGAAAAAGAAAGTGATGCCCAGTTGAGAGGTTTATTTTTGTATGGGATGACAGTGGTGTATTTTTAGGTAGTACCCATTAATTAAAACTCGGCAACTGGGTAAAAATGACAATGGTGTTTCGATATTATGTTTTATGTCTTTTCCCTTAAATGTTGTGTAAATGTTAGGGAAAGGATTGGAATATGTAGGTGTAGTAGTCGGTTAAAGTGGAAAGAAACCGAGAGTATATGTAGGGGTAGATGGGCAGAAAAGTAGCCATTACAAAGTTATCGGCGCATAAAAGTAAACGTAGGTGAACGTCGACCAGAACGTTAGTTGGGTGGTTTTTTTTTGTATATACCGGTGTGCAAGTGAAAAGTTTTAAAAATTATTTGTTTTTTTTTTGCAAGTGGAAGGAGATAAAACTATTTCGTGCAAGGGCGAACTAGTGGCGAAACTGTCCAAGAGAGGACAAGGATTTGAAAAAAAAAAAAAAAAATCAAGGAAATCTAAAGTGCGTATTGGTCAGTGAGTGGAAGAGCGTCTAAAGCGGTTGGTGGTTGAAGTGAAAGTCACCGAGGGGTATCCCGTATGCTAGGCAGCACGAGAAGAAGAAAGTTGTTCGACCTGACAGTGTACGGTAGAAGACAAAATAAAAGAGGTAACCAATATATTTGCCATTTTTTTGTGTGTGTTCGTGCAAAGGTGGCTAAGTCCACCGCTGAGGTGCCACTCGAGATAGAGTACCAGGGTGTTTGGAAAAAAAAATAAATAAATGTATTGATATTTAAATCATAAATGTGAAAGTGAAAGGGGAAGCAGTGAGTTAAATTCAAATTTAAAGTAAATCTATAAAAAAGAGAAAAAAGAAAAAAGAATTTGTGTGTCCGAAGCGAAATAATAAAATAATTTAATAAGAATTTGCCAATAATAATTTCAATTTAGTGCTTAAGTAAGGTATATCATGATAAAGTTAGGGTAGTTATTAATTAGTGTAAGTTTCATTTTTTTTTTGTTGGTAATGTAAAGTTAAAGTTCCAAAAAAGATCATACTGTGAGTGCCGTAATTTTTAAATTGCAAAATTGTCATTGTTGTGTGACGCGTTTTTTTAAAGTGTACAACGTTCGTGTGAAATTAGTTTTTTTTTGTGGCGTATTGGCCAATATTTGTGTGAGGATACCTAGAGAGCTCGTTAGGTAGGCCATTTTTGTTTTTTTTTGTGTGCGTGACTCAAAATGGAGTCGGTAAAGGCGTTGTAGGCTTTGTGTTTTTTTTTTGTTGTGTGGTTCGAGATTTGAAACCAAATTAAGTGCGATCAATCGTTTTTTTTTTTATTAATTTCAGTAGTGTAATGAAGAGAGTTCTGGAAACAAGAGCAGGGAGCAAAAATGTTATACTAATTTTGTATGGGAAAACTAACAGCAAAGATAAGAAAATCAACCCTGTTTTGTTAAAAGTTCTGTTGTTAAAAGTTCTGTTGTGGTTTTGATTGATATGTATGTGTGAATGTGTGTTTGAAACAGTTGATATGTTCTTTTATTAAAAGTTCTGTTGTGGTATTTGATTGATATGTATGTATGAATGTGTGTTTGAAACAGTTGGTATGTACCAATAAGTTTTTTGAAATTGTGTGTATGTAATCAGATTCAGCGACGGTGTGAAAATAGTTTATGAAAACATCAAATTAAGTTGTTTGAATACAAAAGCTTGTTCTTAACCTTAGTCAACTAAGTTGATATAAAATTTAATCGTTTAAAAAACAAATCAAAACAATACTATTTATATTCATTTTATTTATTAATTTTTTTGGAGAATTTTATAATGTAATAAAAAATAAATCTCATATTTAAGTATATATAATATTATTGAAGTTCATCTTTGTTGATCCAAGAATTATGTTGATTGGAAAATCCCAACCATTTAACGTACATCTGTTGTCCCATAGTTTTAATAACTTTTTCAATCAAATATGTATTTGGATAATGTGTCTTCAATAGTTCATTTTCATAGAATCCGCCAACATTCGGATTCTTTTGATAGTCTTTTAATAAATAAGTAATGGGGTTTGTGTTCTGTGCAGTACGAATTTTAAAAATTTCAGTTGTCCAGTTTGGAGTATATCCTTTTGCAAAAATATGTTTATATTTGCTAATTCGAACGTGATCTCCAACTTTTAGTTTACCAAATTTATATATTTTGGGATGATTATAGGCTTGTTTTAATATAGAACTTTCATTTTCTATGTTAACAGAATTTGGCTTCATTCCAATTGTTCTATGTTTTTTATTATTATATTGATTAATTAAATCCTTGCATATATGTATCCATTGATAATTTCCTTGTAGACTAAACTTTTCCCACATCATTAATTTTAGAGTTCTATTAAATCGTTCTACAATAGACGCTTTCATGATACTATATGTAGAATAGTGGTTGATATTATGTTTTTTCATCAGGTTTTGAAATATTTTATTATAGAACTCTTTACCATTGTCAGTTTGCAAGTTTTTTGGAAATCTCTTTAGTGAAAAAATAGATTTCATAGCATTGGTAATATCTTCACTACCTTTCGATTTTACGGGAACAGCCCAAGCAAACTTTGAAAATGTATCTATAACTGTTAAAATAAATCTATAACCTTTGTTATATTTTGAATAAACACCCATTTCAACAAGATCTGCGTGCCAAAGATCGTCAATTCCCTTGTGTACCACTCGACGTCGAATGAAATTTCTGCGTGCTTGTTTATGAAGCTCCTGAACCACTTCTTGTCGCTCCATTTCTAACATCTATCTTAGATTACAACAATTTAAATGCTGTTGATGTAGGATTTAAATGAAAACGATTTATATTTCAATGTTTAAATGTTTTGTAATGAGCTTAAGACGTTCTTCAACTGAATCAATTTTATAATTAAATAATGATCTCATTTCTTTTAGTGATTGATCGAGATTATTTTGTAAGATACTTTGATCATGTATTAATTTACTTAAACTTGTTTCTAAATTCCCGAATTTTTCTGTACACAACACGTTTTGTTGTTGTATTATTTAGTTAAAACGATTCTCCGTTTCCTTAATTCTCTCCATACAAATTGTATTCAGTTGTTTCTTTATTTCACTAAAATAACTTTTCATATAAATTTTGTTCACAGCATCGTTTTCCAATACAGGATTAGCAATACTTTTTATTCTCCGCAAGTTAAAGTTGAAATTACGATCACTATCCAAATGAATCTTGAAATGCGGATTTTGATATCTTGCAGATTGTTCAATATAATGTCCAAACTTATCGATAGGCATTTTATGTATATGAATTGTTAAATATTTTTAAGTCTATTTATATAATAATCTTTGCTTCTCTCAATTCCTCAATAATTGATACAATTTCATTATTATGATTTGAGTGACCAGCTGTTGTGGATGAAATCAATAGACGTAATCTATCAACCAATTCGTTAGGATCATCCCAATAAACATAATTGACCTTTTTTGTATTCAACTTCATTAAACCTTTTCCCTTATGAATTGCCTGTTGTTTAAATAGGTTTTTAATAATCGTTGTATATTTAATTGAACGATTTCCTTTAATTTGACCATTAATGCTGTTATTTCGTTTATAAGCATTAGTCATCTCCAATATTTGTTTATAATTATTTAAATCTGTGTTATTATAACTGATTGGTTTCTTATAAACTAGCAATTCATATAAACCTGATGTAAAGGGCCATTTTGAATTACCTACAGTAATATTGGTTGAATTGAAAGTGATGGGTTCATTACCCAGTCTCCAGATTTCATTTTTGTCCTTATGAGGTCCATAGGTTTTATCATATATATTTAAATTAACTTTTGATAAATTATATTGAATACTTTGATCGGGATGTATTGCAATAGTGTCATCATCATCATCATCGTCATTATTAATATTACTATTATCATTATTATCAACACCATCATCATAGTGATCAGCATCATTTTCACCATCAAATGATTTAAACGTATTTGAACTTTTCTCGATTTTCTTGTTATCAAAGCTTGAAGAAAACGTATTATAATCAAGCTTACTCTTTTTATATGGTGTGCTGAAGGCAACTTTGTTATTCTCAAGATCATGTTTAAAAGAGTTATCCAAATACTTTTCATGTTTTATAATATTATTATTATTAGTTGATTGAGCTATTTCTTTTAATGGTTCTGATATTGGTTTAAATGTCTTTTCTAACATCTCATCATTTGCGATTTCCCCAAGTAAAATATTTTTATATTTGTTGTTGTTGTTTGGCCAAGTTTATGGTAATTTTAAAAATTTTTTAATTTTTAGCTAATAAGGCCTAAATTTTAATAATGTAATTAAAAATGCATCAATTACAGTTTGGTCCCGACGTTTCGTCGATTTTATGTCGACTTCCTCTGGGGATTTTTTTTCTCTATTTAATGATAAAAACAAATAAAATAAGTTAAAAATTATTACACCAAAACATTAAAAACTTACAATCTTAACGCTATTACATTAAAAAATATTACATATACTTTTAACAAATAACATTTAAACATAAAACATAAATTCTTTTTAAAAAAACACATCTTAAATCTTAGTATCACAGTTGATTATATTTATTTTATAGCTATAATATAGCTAGCGTTGATGTTGTTTGTGTCTTCTTTTAAATTGACAGTTTTGTTTATGTTCTTTTGTATGTGCAAACTTTCTTTCGTGTATCTTTTCCTTTCTATATTCTCTTTGTCTATTATTTTAACTTTTGAAAAGTCAGCTGAGTGTCCAGTTCTGATAATATGTTGTGACAAGGCTGTTGATTCTTTATTTTTTTCTATATCCATCTTATGTTCCCCCATTCGTATACCTAATGCTCTCTTTGTTGTACCAATGTAAATAAGATCACAATGTTCTGTGTCGTTGCCTTTGCACTGTATTTCATATACCACATTATTTTGTTCTTGTTTAGCTATTGGCGCTTTTACGTTTGTAAATATTTGGCTTAGCGTTGAGTTGGGTTTGTATGCGAAGCATATGTTCTTTTTACATATTGTTGTTTTTAAGTTTCTTTTGTCTGTAAGGCCAGGGATGTATTGTACACTATAAAATTGTTTTCTTTCTGTGATGCCAGTGTTGTCACGTTGATGGTTGTTTTTTAAACGCCTAGTTGTATCACTTATTAATGTTTCTATGAGTTTATTGGGAAAACTATTTTCTTTTAGTATCTGGTTAATTAGTTGAAAATTATGTTTGTGAAATTGTTGGTCACTTATTTTTAAAACCCTTTCGATAAAATTTTTGGCAGTGTTGATAATTTGGTTCCTTGGCTGTGTTGCATTAAAATTTATGAGCCTACCTGATGCTATATCTTTAGCATACCAGTTAAAGATTATTCGATTCGAAGTCCTTAGTAATTTCGAATCGAGGTATGCTATTTGTCCATTCTCTTCTACTTCTATAGTAAATTTTATCTTGGGGTGGTATTCATTAAAAGTTTTAAGAATTTCATCCTGGTCGTCAACGTTTATAATTGCCAATATATCGTCTACATATTTCGCTATATATTTAATATAGATGCCCTTTTTCCGCAGTTCCGTTAGCGCATCGTCAAGTAAGCTATCCAATACTATATCTGCAACACTGGCATCACAGAAAGAAAACAATTTTATAGTGTACAATACATCCCTGGCCTTACAGACAAAAGAAACTTAAAAACAACAATATGTAAAAAGAACATATGCTTCGCATACAAACCCAACTCAGGGAATATTGCAATGAGGTAAAAAGATTGGCACAACAACAGGGAAGACTAACTTTTCTATTATCGTGTAGAAGTTATGGGATTATTCCGAATCACACAAAAAACACAACAATTCAGGTAACACATCTTGTTCAATGTCAAACTATCAAAGGACAACTTCAAAAAATAGAAAACAATTTCCACAAGAAAATATTGAATTTAGAAATTTCACAAACCAACACTAATATCAAATTGATTAGACGAAAAATGTATAATCTTAATAAGGGAATTGAAAATATGCTGACAACAGATGATTTCACACTTTTCATTAGTAGGCAAACAGAAAGAACAAACTACATAAGAAGAGAAACAAGGAAGAATCAAGTAGCAAAACTAAATACACTGAAAGAAAAAACATTTAGAAAGCACGGATTTATTTTCAACAATCACTGGTTTGAAAACAAAACAAAATTAGATATTCCAATGGAATGTAAATGGATGATGTCTTTAGGGAAAAAATTTTCTTTACCCATAGATAAACGTAATTTCTGCCCCATTAATGTAATTGCTGACATTGAACAATGTATTCAGGCTTTTGATGAAGATGCGGATAGGGAAAAAGATGTAGCGAGGACTAAAATTGCCAATAAAATAACAAATTTCAAGGGAAAACTTAGACACACACCTAGGGAAAAAGTTATTCTTGCTATATACAACGAAACTAAGAAATTTCTTAACAAGCACCAAGATATAATTATCATTCAAGCAGATAAAGGTAACAAAACTGTTGTAATGTACAAACGTGAATACAAAGCAAAAATGGATAAATTGCTATCGGATAAAAATACTTATAAAACGTTGAGGACAGACCCAACTACAAAACTTTTAAAAACCAACAATAATATTGTATCCGATTTACAAAAAAACGGTTATATAGATGCGTGGCAAAAACGCAGATTAACATGCCCCGCTGCTAATGCACCGAGGATATATGGATTACCCAAAATACACAAACCGGAAATCCCTCTTAGACCAATAGTGTCCTCGGTACAAGTACCATGTTACCAACTGTCCAAACACATAGGTCATATATTAAAACAGATAATTTCTGCAGAATACAATGTTAAAAATTCATTTGAAGTGAAGGAGCAACTACAGGGCATAAAACTTGATAACAAAGACATGCTAGTATCATTTGACGTCGTTTCGTTGTTCACCAACATCCCCGTTCATACTGCCATCAGAAATATTATGAGAAAATGGACTACTATTAGTAATTTAACCAAGATTCCTAGGTCTAAATTTCTAGAAATTTTAAAATTTTGCTTAACGGATAACAACTATTTTATCTATGACAACCAAATATATAATCAAGTTTTTGGCATGCCAATGGGCAATCCCCTTTCACCGACAATAGCAGATATAGTATTGGATAGCTTACTTGACGATGCGCTAACGGAACTGCGGAAAAAGGGCATCTATATTAAATATATAGCGAAATATGTAGACGATATATTGGCAATTATAAACGTTGACGACCAGGATGAAATTCTTAAAACTTTTAATGAATACCACCCCAAGATAAAATTTACTATAGAAGTAGAAGAGAATGGACAAATAGCATACCTCGATTCGAAATTACTAAGGACTTCGAATCGAATAATCTTTAACTGGTATGCTAAAGATATAGCATCAGGTAGGCTCATAAATTTTAATGCAACACAGCCAAGGAACCAAATTATCAACACTGCGAAAAATTTTATCGAAAGGGTTTTAAAAATAAGTGACCAACAATTTCACAAACATAATTTGCAACTAATTAACCAGATACTAAAAGAAAATAGTTTTCCCAATAAACTCATAGAAACATTAATAAGTGATACAACTAGGCGTTTAAAAAACAACCATCAACGTGACAACACTGGCATCACAGAAAGAAAACAATTTTATAGTGTACAATACATCCCTGGCCTTACAGACAAAAGAAACTTAAAAACAACAATATGTAAAAAGAACATATGCTTCGCATACAAACCCAACTCAACGCTAAGCCAAATATTTACAAACGTAAAAGCGCCAATAGCTAAACAAGAACAAAATAATGTGGTATATGAAATACAGTGCAAAGGCAACGACACAGAACATTGTGATCTTATTTACATTGGTACAACAAAGAGAGCATTAGGTATACGAATGGGGGAACATAAGATGGATATAGAAAAAAATAAAGAATCAACAGCCTTGTCACAACATATTATCAGAACTGGACACTCAGCTGACTTTTCAAAAGTTAAAATAATAGACAAAGAGAATATAGAAAGGAAAAGATACACGAAAGAAAGTTTGCACATACAAAAGAACATAAACAAAACTGTCAATTTAAAAGAAGACACAAACAACATCAACGCTAGCTATATTATAGCTATAAAATAAATATAATCAACTGTGATACTAAGATTTAAGATGTGTTTTTTTAAAAAGAATTTATGTTTTATGTTTAAATGTTATTTGTTAAAAGTATATGTAATATTTTTTAATGTAATAGCGTTAAGATTGTAAGTTTTTAATGTTTTGGTGTAATAATTTTTAACTTATTTTATTTGTTTTTATCATTAAATAGAGAAAAAAAAATCCCCAGAGGAAGTCGACATAAAATCGACGAAACGACAGGACCAAACTGTAATTGATGCATTTTTAATTACATTATTAAAATTTAGGCCTTATTAGCTAAAAATTAAAAAATATTTTTATATTTCTTTTTTAAAATATTTCGAGTTTTAATAAGATTATTAACTAGATTTGTATTCATATTGATAGATTGAAATAGAAGCAAAACAAACAGATCAGATTAGCAGTTAGCGATTTATTAGATAGTAGCAGATTATAGTTGAGAAGTTATTAGTTTAATAATTGATTGTGTACTGATTTTAAAATATCCATAATATTTATTTTATAGATTTATAAATACATCGAAACCTTATCGACCATTATTCATAGGATCATCTTTGTTAATAACTAGAAAACCATATTTTTCTTTCCAACACTCGGCACATAACTTATAAAATGTTTTAAAGTCATATCAGAACCAACATGATTATTGTAAATATGTTTAATATTCATTGCATCCTGTTTAAACATTATAATCATATTTGCATTATCGCGAATCAAGTGTTTTGGTATACGTGTATAAGTTTGACATATAAAAACTATCAATGTCTTTATGACGACCCATACAAAAGTAAGAACGTACATGATTTTGTTTCTCACAAGCTATATCATCGATTATAAATATTGAATTCGGTTTAACTTCGTCTGGGGATAGAACATCATCATTATTGGAAAATGATGAAAAATTTATCATCTTGAGAGGTTTAATTAAATTTTCTAAGTACTTATATTTCGGTTGTTGTGTTGATTTTGAATATAAGTAAATATTTTTAAATTTCAATCCATGGGGACTTTCGATAAGACTGATCATCACATTTGTTTTTTCACAATTTGATGGACCCACAATAAGAGCTCGAATAGAATTCGGTAGTAATGAACTATGACGAATTTTATTTGATGAATCGAACTTTGATTCAATATTCTTTACATTAATGCTTTTCTGTTGTTTAAGAAAACGCATTCTGAAGTCTAATGATAACATAATATATAAACCAGACTCTTTTATTTGTTTTCAATCAATTTAATTTCAATCTTTAATCGATAAAGTACCAATTGATATGACTATCATTTATAAAAAGATATTCAGTCGTCATCCATCCTTCATTGGTAAAGGGTTTCTGAATAAAATAATTAATAAACTTCCTATTGAACTTCATTTACCCGGTTATCAATTTTGCGGACCTGGTACAAACTTAAAGAAACATTTAGATAGAGGTGATCAAGGAATCAATCCGTTGGATGCCGCTTGCAGGCAGCACGATATAGCATACTCAAACAATAAAGATTTAGAGAAAAGACATATTGCTGATAGAATCTTAGCTGAAAAGGCTTGGCAAAGGGTTAAAGCAAGTGATAGTAGTTTGGGCGAAAAATCAAACGCTTGATTTGTTACTACTGCAATGAAAGCAAAAACATAATTCGGAATGGGTAACGTTATAAGTAAAACTAAAAGATTTAGACATGCATTGAAAAGTGCAAGAAAGAATATAAAGAAAACTGAAAACTTGAAAGATGCTATAAAGATTTCACGAAAAGTTGTAAACAATATTTTCAAGGGGAAAAAAAAATCATTAATAAAAACACCTCGAATAATACCGCTACCAAAATCTAGAGGTTTTCTTCCACTTGCACCTATATTTGCTGCACTGGGCGCACTTGGTGGTTTAGCTGGTGGTGTATCTGGTATTGCAAAAGCAATCAATGTAGTTAAAAATGGAAAGCAGCAGTTGACTGAAGCAAAACGACACAATAGCACAATGGAAGCCATCGCGATGGGAAAAGGCATGTTCCTAAAACCATATAAAAAAGGTTTTGGATTATATTTAAAACCTTATCAACAGAATTTTTAATGACGCTACCTAAAAGAGCCCTTTCTGATGTAGACTTGAGAAAATATGCAAAACATATTCCAAATTTTAGAGGGGTGTTTATGTGCAACACTCTTCCAAGTACACCATTCAAAAAAGAATGTGGAATAATCAATCTGGATACTTCAAAGGGACCTGGCACACATTGGGTAGCGTACTGGAAAAACAACAATCAAATTGAATATTTTGATAGCTTTGGTAACTTGCAACCACCGAAACATTTAATAAAATATTTAGGAAAAAACATTAGTTATAATTATGATAGATATCAAAATTTTAATACAATAAACTGTGGTCATTTATGTTTAAAATTTTTGTTTTCGAAACTAATCTAATAAGAAGAAATTATAATTGCTTTAATAAAATACAACGATTAAGAATTAAAAAGATCTTGTTTTATTTATAAATAAACATATTTTTTTCATTTATTAAAAATTTCAAGAGAAATGTTATAATTAAATAATTTTTCTAATTTCGCTTGTTAGAGGTGGAGTATTCAATTAAGCGATCATGAATAACTAAACAGTATGCTGATGTATTATCTGGAATGGGTTTGTTTGCTTCAGTATCAAATTCAATTCGTACATCAATAGGTCCAATTTTAACAGTCTCATTTTGATGTGAAACATCAACAACAATAAGCGGTGCATAAGACTTGTATTCATCAACATCTAGCAATGGTTCAGGTTCTCGCATGTAAAAGCTTTGTTGAAATTTTGCATACATATTATATAGAACAGAATATTGACCCATTTCGA
Organism: Cordilura impudica; assembly: GCA_963682025.1. Lineage (NCBI taxonomy): Eukaryota > Metazoa > Arthropoda > Insecta > Diptera > Scathophagidae > Cordilura > Cordilura impudica. Next base: position 236,521,431 of record OY821517.1, on the reverse strand, counting down.
AATGATTATTTAAATCATCATATGGATATGACTCTGAGTTTAGATATACTTTTAAATTAGATATATTACAATGGTCAAAATTATTTTCTTGTTCTTTACTTTTCTCTTTTTGTAAACCAATTATAAGAAATCGTGGTCTTTCGTTTTGTGGAGAAAGCTTTACATTCCATAAAACCTTTGTACTCTTTGGTAACACAGGATTTACATGACAGTCCCAACTTCGAAACGCTATTGGTATAGAATGTTTGCTGTTGATCATCTTAAATATTTCCAATTTTGCAAAGTCCGATAGTTGAATGTTTGGCATTTTCCATGTTATATCCAGAATTGTTAATTTCAACTTATCAGTTGTATTTGTACAATAATATGATCTCTCATCGGATGTAGAACGTTGAAGGATGAGCTCATGTTTTGAATTTAATAGTATTTTGTTATAATCTTCAGCAAAACCCATCAACATTTTCAGAGGTATACAACAACTAAAATGACTTTTTTCCAAAACAAAAGTTTCTTTAGGACACCAACCAGCGTTTTTTAATGTATCACTTTCAACCTTATTCAACGATACAAAATTTTTCATGGTAGATGAAATTCCAAGTTTGCGTGTACGATCAACTTCAAAACCATTAATTTCATAACGAATTTCATCAAACAAATATGAAGCAAAGTTGTTTTTAAATTTCACATCTATAGCTGGAACCTCTTTGGTTGCTTCCTTCTTTACTATAAAACCGTGAATGTAAATCATACTCTCACTTGGTAAGACGAAGAGATCTTGATTTTGAACTGGTATACGAATCTCATCATTGTTGTTGAATGATTTTAGATATGGAGAGTAACTATGATATTCCCTTTTTACGATACTCTCATCATACATAGGTTTTTGAAGAACATTTAGTATTTCATTCATGATTGAAGAATAAATCCCAATGATTTTAAGTATTCTGTATTAGATGATGACAACGGTTTTTTATTTTTTATACTTTCTCGAATGTGAGTTGACGAAGAATTGAACGGAAATCCTCTTTGCATTACGTTTTTATTGAAAATGATCATTATTCTGGTTTGAAGTGGAGTCTAAGAGTGATTTTTTCTCCTCTAAAATTTATAAGTTCACTGTCTTGATTTAAGATTCTAATCGTTATGTTGCTTATTTGTCGGCAGTTGACTGACATTTCGAGGTTTTTCGTTTATTTTATATCCTGGAGGAACATCAAGAGGAAATTCATGAATAGTATGATCTGAGGTATTATTAATAAATGATCCGGTTGTTAAGTTGTTTTCAATGCGTATTGTGTTAACATTAGTAATATGTGTAGGTAAATCAGATTCAAAATATTCAGTTGAATTTACTTCTAATTTTCTATTGCTAAATCCAAGCAACTTTCCTATACTGTTTGGTTGTGAAAAATCTATATCCATAGATGAGGTTATTTCAGTTTTAAGGGTGTTATTGTTAGCTTCAATTATTAGGTTAATTGATTTATCGATATCTCTTAAGCATGAGTTTAAGTGAAAATCAATATCCTCAAGTTCGTATGAGCCCACTGGAACAGTAATAGTATAATTTCCTATATGAAACAAATTGTTGTAAACATCTACATTGAGTATGGAATTGAATACTACAAAATCAATAAGTCCACAGACATAATTTGTAGGCAGTTCAATTGGAGGAAAATATTCTCCAACCAAAGTTGAAGTGTTTCCGGTTAAAGAGATTGTTATTGACATTACAAGTATTCGGAATGAACTGATGATTGATGTTTATTTTAATCGATTTAAGTGTTAAATAATAAAATTAAAAAAACGCTTTTTTTTATAATTTTATGTTTTCTTTATTAATATTTGATTTAATAAACTTTCTTAAGAGTATTACATTTTTTTCAGCACATATACAATATTTCCTATGATAACAACAAACATTTATAGATTTATCATATTGATATAACGTTTTCAAATTTGGATAATTTAGATCATCTAGGTTATAAAAATTAATTTCATCTTTAAAAATATTTTGAATCCACTTAATTTTTTCTAATCCTTTAACATAATAAATAAAATTGTTATCTTTAAGATGTTTAATATAATATTCCATAATATTTGTTAAGGTTGAATCGCCATCTTTCCATTTTAAGCCATGATGATGATTATAAAGCCAATTAATTGAATCTTTTTCTTTTGTTGTCAGCAATGAATATTGAAAAGGTGGTTTAATAATAAATATTTGAATTTGTGAGTCGTCAATTAAAATACTCAGTTCTTTTACGATGAATTTATTGTTGAGATAAAAACCTTGTACGTCTACAACTAATATTCTCTCCTCAGACATTGTTTAATACTAATCAAGTCACAACGGAGACTGTAGAACTGTTGATAAAGTATGTGTTTTTAAATTATTATAAAAATTCATTATATATAATGCTTGATTCCAACTTTTATCGATAAGGGAACATTTACAGGTATCAGTTCCACAAGTTGTTTCATCGTTGGACCACACACAATTGGTATAATGATATCCAAATTTTGATTTACTTTTCTTATAAAATGCATATTCATCGAATTGAGCTTTTAATTTTTTCAAAATAATCTCATGTTCATACCACAAAAGCGTTTCTTCCTTCATGAAGTCATGTAAAATTTTAGAATAAAACTCGTTATTCATTCTTTTTCTTATTTTATTTATATATTTTTTTTATTTTTTTATTTGTGTTAAATAAAACTTCCTAACACATCAACATCAAAGTTTATATTAACTAGTAGTAAATGTAATTCATCATATCAGCTAATTTATATTATTTCTATATCCAAATCATGTGTATAATCTTGAATGTTGATTAATGTAACATCGGATCGGTATGTAGTGTCATCCTCAGAAACCACCTCAATTTCACCATTACTTAAAATTCTCTCGTATTCAACTTGACGATATTCGAAGCATGAAATATTTAATCGACGTTTCAAGTAATTGTTGTCATATGTACAACGGATTCTCAATTTTATATTATCTTTGTATTGGAGTTGAAAATGTCTATAAAATGGAGCCGAACTTTCAATTATTCCTGCAATATTTTTTTCTTTTTTTACTAAATCTTGCCTAAATGTTTCAATAGCTTGTTCAAAAGATTGATTTATAGGCGGTGGGGAGTCTTCTTGTTCTTCGTTTGATTTATATTCTGCTTTTGTTGTTGACTCGATGTTTTTATTTAAATCATTACTAAACTTTAAAAGTTTGAAATTTAGTTGTATGCTCACAGTATCACTATTTGGTAATTTTATAGCAAATTCTGTATTTTTAAGTTCATTTTCACTCAAATCAATAGGTAATGAAGCTGAAAACACTTGTATGATATAGATATATGAAAAAAATATGATAAAAATATTTTTCATTTTAGTTTTTCTTTTTAATAGACGTGTTCTTAAGTTAGCGATATATTTTTAAATGAGATGATAAGAATTGTTGCTCATATTTATATATACTAATTTAATAATCGTCGTCTTCGAATGAGTTATCAACTGAGTCATCACCACCACCGTCACTACCTCCCTTCTTAACTTTACTATCATTAACCATTTTTTGAAGGAGGGGAGGTTTTTGTTGATTTTTATTCAATGAGTGGATACCAGTCTTATCATTATATAGTTTATTTGTACCTCTGAAAACTTTAGCCTCTATTTCACTATAAACACACGATGGTTTGTATGAGTATACATTTATATCTTTAAAACCACCTTCATAGACTGTTCCAACTAGTGATATCATACCACCGATAACCTCAATTTTTATATGTTGATTGTGACTAAATTGAAATATTGGAATATTTGCTGGCATATCTTGTCCTCTATTAAGAGAAAAAATTTGAGTTCTTGTCCCTCCTTCTGCGGTAGGAGCACCTGCATTATAATATCCAAAACTATTGCATTTATTATTTGAAAAGTTTTCACTGTGCATGACAAGTGCAATATTTATCACCATTTTTTAAAAATTGACCCCAATACATATATATCAAAGTTTTTAATTCAACTAAATCTCTCATTATAAATAAGGTATATATATATATATATATATATATATATATATATATCTATACAAATATAATAAAGAGGTAATGTGTGTTTGTTTGTTTGTTTGTTTGTAAGGGGTAATCTCCGTAACTAGCCATCTGATCTTCCTGAAATTTTCATAGGGTCTTACTGCGGATATGGGAAGTGCTATAGGCTATAATTTTTTTAATATTTTTAGTGGGCGTGCCCCCTCCCACACAAAGTAAATTTTTAATATCATATACATATATTGAGTACTATGACAGGGAGAGCTTTGCAAATTTGTGTGAGGTCACCTATTGTTAATATTAGTAGCCACGCCGGAAATAGGCCGGATCGGAGAAGTGGGCGTGGTACCTCCCATACAAGTAATAATGCAATGTTATATATCTCGAGTACTATGATAGAGAGAGCTTTTCAAATTTGTCTGATGGCACCTATTATTAATGTGAGCAGTCGGACAAAAAATGGGCACTATCGGACCAATAGGCGTGGCACCTGCCATACAAATAAAATATAAAATGCCTTATATCTGGAGTACTGTTATAATGAGAGTCGGGACTTTGTATGAACCCATAAGTTATTCATATGATTAGTTAGACAAAAATGGGCGTGATCGGAGCACTGGGCGTGGCACCGCCCATACAAAGTAAATATATGATATCATATAACTGGTGTACTAAAAGAGGGAAGCTTTGGCACTTTGCACGACACCATCAAATCTTAGCATGAGTAGTCAGACAAAAAATTGGCGGGTTCACACCAATGGGCGTGGAACTCCCCATGCAATGTAACTATTTAATGTCATATATTTGGAGTACTGTAAAAGAGAGAGCTTTGTGGATTTGCGTTAGCAAATAGGTTCTTTGTGTGATTAGTCGAACAAAAAAATGGGCGTGATAGAAGCAGTGGGCATAACACCGCCCATGCAAAGTAGATATCTAATATCATATAACTGGGAAAGGCTCGACATTTTGCACGACTCCATCAGATATTAATGTGAGTAGTCCAATAAAAATTGGGCGGGATGGGATAAGTGGGCGTGGCATCTCCTATATCAAAAATATGATGTACTACGAAAGCAAGAGTCTTTTGACAAGTACATTAGTTATCAATGTGATTTGTCGCGGAAAATATATTGTCAAAATCAAAAATCGCCAAACCCAAAAATCGCGAAAAATAAAAATCGCCCAGAAACAAAAATCTTCAAAATCAAAAATGGGCAAAATCAAAAATCGCTAAAAATAAAAATTGCCAAGTGATATTTTAAGTTCAAAGCCAATAGTTGGGTGGTGCCAGATCTAATTTGGAAAGTCCATGTTCTTCTCTTCTCCAGGGCAGGAACGCCGAAAAATCTGATAATTGTTGTACCGAATTAAAAAACAAAAAACATTTTATATCAGTAAGTATCAAAATAAAAGAATCTATGTTAATGATCTATACTTAGCATAATAAAGAGGTAATGTGTTTGTTTGTTTGTAGGAGGTAATCTCCGTAACGACTTATCAGATCTTCCTGAAATTTTCACTGATTCTTACTGCGGATATCGGAAGTGCTACAGGCTGTATTTTTTAATATTTTTAGTGGGCGTGGCACCTCCCATACAAAGTAAATTTTTAATATCATATATATAAAGTACTATGATAGAGAGAGTTTTGAAAATTTATTTTAGGGCATCTATCATTAACGTGAGTAGTCAGACAAAAAAATGGGCGGGATTGGACAAATGCGCATGGTACCCCTATACAAACTTAATATTAAATGTGATATATCTGAATTACTGTGTTAGTGAGAGCCTTCGGACTTGCGTGAGCCTTTTCGCAACAATTCGGAAGGGGGAGGGTGTAGCGAAGCACACCGGGTTGCATCTAGTATATATATATATAGCACACAAACTTGAAAACAATAAGATTAAAACACCAGCTGTTTATATATATTACATACATGCATACATACATACGTATACTTTTTTAATATTTATGCTTAACCGCAATTGATAAGAAGTTATTAAAATATCTAAAAACACCTTATAGTATCAATTATTGAATATAAAGAATCAGTTTGAAAATTCGTTTTACGGTGAAAAGTTGAAAGCAAAATAATGAGAGCAAGTTTAAGAAAATTGTTTCAAAATCCTAATAGTATATACTTACCTTTAAAGGATATGGAAGAAAATACTGCATATGAAATCAACAAGATAGAACGAGTACATCTTATAAAAAAAAGAAAAGGAAGCAGTGATGTATATTACGAACTAAATATACAGGCAGCAACAACAGGTAATTTTAGGTAAATAGTTTTTATTTATTATAAAAATCTTAATATTAATTATTATCGTTTTAGCACAAGATACACCAAACAAATAATTTGATTGTTAAATGCCATTGACGATGACAACAAACAGAAGCCGAAATTATTTGTTAAATTATTATTTATGTTATATATTAAAATTAAAAAATAAATATTATCCGAAATTATTTGTTTAATCGATATATTGCATTTCTAATGCATAAAACTTAAAAATTAATAAAAATAAAAAAATTTTTTAAGTAAAAAAAAAAAAAAATATTTGTTATTATTTTTGTTAGATCGTAAAAACTTGCACTTGAACTATATTCATCGGGCTTGAGATCATATAACACACCCATAATAGAGGTGATTGATAAAGCTGTATGTTAAACAAACAAGAACAATATTCTGTTATTATGCTAATATAGTAATAGTATGAAATATGTACTGAATTAAAAATGTGATTCAAAAATGTTTTTTTTTTTTAACATTATCTCTGAACTTGACCACAACAATTTTAATAAAGTTTTAGTTTAGTAAGAATACAAAATGTATATAAGAACCTTTGTTAATGAGTTTTAATGAAACAATTGAATTTCGTCATTCTGAGAAAACACATCGCTCACAATCATTCTGAGAAAACACATCGCTCACAAAAATAAAAAGCATTTTTTAATAGCTGATATAAGTGGTTTTAAAACTAATAAAAAAGTATTCTTAAAACACAAAATTATAATTTTTATATAATTTAATTTAACTATATTTATATAAAAAAGTGGAAACGGTATTTGATTTAATTTAAAAATTATTGAAATTGCGAGATATTTAAATACACATATATATATATATATATATAAATATATAAATATAAACATCTACACTAAGTCCAGGTATGTTATAGATATTAACAAAAAATCTATAGTTTATGTTTATTTCAACTTCAATTTCAAATACTTTCAGAACGTTACTTTCATTTCTGTTGTTGCATTATGTTTATCTGTGAGATATGTGGAACGTCTTTCGTATCCAAATTTAATTTTAAGAGACATTTAAATAATAAACATATGAACTCAAAAACAACTAAAACAAAATTAAATTTAAAAAGTGAAAAAATTGTTAAAGTAGAAAATATTGAAGAAACTCCATCATGCACGATGTGAAACTTGTAAATTAAATATAAGAAAAGGTTCTTGGTCTCATCATTTGAAAACTAATGAACATAAAAAAAAAATAATCGTTTGTTTATGAACAACGATATATATATAAACAAAAATTTATTTAATAAGCGTATCCAAACTTTTGTATACGAAAATAAAAAGGAAGATGAGCTTTCAGCAAACATTTTATTTTCGAATGCAAAAGAAAGCATTATAAATATTTTAAAAAATATGTTATTAGAACATCTAAATATAAAATTCAATATAGAACTTTTTGCAGAATATATAAAATTCTCAAAAACTAATAAGAATGAAAATGATGATGATGATAGTGCTCTAATTAGTATGAAATTTTTTCAAACGAAAATGGTAATAGTTCAATTAGAACAAGATCTATCAGACGTGTACGATAGTCATAGTATAGAAATAGTTACCAAAATGGATGAATTTCAAGAGCGAGATAGTGGTTGGGCTCTAGTCTCTATAAATAGAATTGAGATAAACGTAAACAAGTATTGTCCAATAAAAGGATCTAAATATTTAGAACTACCACTATTTATCAGAAATAAAAAAGCGTGCATCAACATTAGAAATAATGATAATTATTATTTTAAATGGGCTCTGATAGCTGCATTAGAAAACAAACGTTTAAATCCAAAGTATTCACATTTTAGTAATGTTATCACACAAAGCTTAATAACACTAACAAATGGAATAACAATTGATTTCACCACCTTAACCTTTCCTCTATCTGTTGGTGATATTAAGATATTTGAAAAAAATAATTTAAATATAAGTGTGAATGTTTTTGGATGTGATGTGATAAAAAAAGAAATCGTTGGACCATATTATAAGACAGTTGATGAAAAAATTAATCATATCAATCTACTATACATTCAAGACGATAGAAACGATGAATCACATTATGTTTGGATAAGAAACATAAGTAGTTTATTGAGCACACAGGTTTCAAAACACAATGGTGCTAAATATTTTTGTAATTTTTGTTTACAATATTCAAGTAGTGAACTCTTGCTGTTAAAACATAAGCAAGAATGCAATAAAATTGTCACCAAAATGCCTACGGGTGTTGATAATGATAATATATTGCAGTTCAAAAATTTTAAAAATCAATTAGATGTACCATTTGTTATCTATGCGGATTTTGAATGTATATTAAGTAAAATTAACAACAAAAATTCTAATAATGTTACCAGCATTCAAAAACATATACCTATAGCTTACAGCTACTACATAAAATCATCTTTCGATTCTAAACTAAATAAGTTTAGAACGTATACAGGTAACGATGTTGTTGAAGATTTTGTTCAAAATTTGGTAGATGATGCACGTTTTTTGTGTGAAAACTTTCTAATGAAAGTAGTAGTAATGAATTCTCTGTTACCCCATGAACTTGAAAAACATTATAAGACTAGTGTGTGTCATATATGTAAAAAATTTTTAGTGCTGATCATTGTCATTTAACTGGTCAATATCGCGGTCCAGCTCATTCGAAATGTAATATTATCAATTACCTAACTATATCCCAATAATTTTTCATAACTTTTCTGGTTATGATTGTCATTTGTTTGTAAAGGCACTAGCAGATTATCCGGGTGATATAAATGTTATACCCCTTAATAAAGAATTGTATATAGCTGTTACGAAAAGAATTCAAATTACTGATAAATATAATTTAGAATTACGTTTTCTCGATTCTTTTAAATTAATGTCATCAAGTTTAGATAGTTTATCTAATTATTTACATAATGATGACTTTAAAATATTAAAATCGATATTTCCAAATCAATTAGAATTTAATCTTTTGAAAAGAAAAGGTATATTTCCTTATGAGTATATCGATTCAGCTGAGAAATTAAACGAAAATTTCTTACCTTCTCGCGAACAGTTTTTCTCTACATTAAATAATAAAGAATGTACTATTGCTGATTATGAACATGCGTTAAGTGTTTGGTCTACATTTAACTGTCAATCTCTAAATGAGTGTATGCTTTTATATCTAAAAACAGATGTACTTCTTTTGACTGATGTATTTGAAAATTTTCGTTCTGTTTTAAATCAATATATCATCTTGATCCATGTCATTACTATACGACACCTGGTTTGTCGTGGGATGCCATGTTAAAAATAACGAAAATTGAATTGGAATTGTTCACCGATATAAATATGTATAATTTCATTAAAAAAGGAATTAGAGGTGGTATTGTTCAATGCTCAACACGTCGAACAGTTGCAAATCATAAATATATGAAAATATATGATTTTTCTAAGCCCACACAATATCTTATGTATTTAGACGCAAACAATTTATATGGTTGGGCAATGTCTGAATCTTTACCAGAAGGTAAATTTGAATGGACTGAAGATATAGATAGCTTTGATATTTCGAAAGTAACCGAAAACTCTGATTTTGGTTACATTTTAGAAGTTGATTTAGACTATCCTCAAGAACTTCATGATAGTCACAATGATTTACCCTTTTGTGCTGAACTTAAATGTCCACCAATAACACATCATAATATCAAGAAACTAATTCCCGATTTAACTAACAAAAAATCATATATAATTCACTATCGAAATCTTCAGCAGTGTATTAGAAATGGTCTAAAATTAGTTAAAATTCATAGAATATTAAGATTTAAACAATCAACTTGGTTGAAACAGTATATCGATTTAAATACCTTTCATCAAACCAATGCCAAAAATGAATTTGAAAAATTTTTTTTTAAACTTTTAAATAATGCAGTATACGGAAAAACGATGGAAAACGTTGAAAAACGTAAAAATGTGAAAATCGTTAATGCTTGGGAGAGTGAACATAATCATTTGGGTGCACGAGCTCTTATAGCAAAACCTAATTTCCATAGTTCAAAACATTTTACCGATAATATGATTGCAATTCAAATGAGTATGGATAGGGTAACGTTTAATAAACCTATATATTTAGGGTTTTCAGTTCTAGAACTATCTAAATATAAAATGTATGATTTTCACTATCAGTATATGCAACCAAAATTTAATGAAAATTTAACATTAAATTATATGGATACTGACTCTTTAATTTACACAATAAGAACAGACGATTTCTATAATGATATTTACAATGATCTTCATCTAAACTTTGATACATCAGACTATTCAATTAATAATGTTTTCAATTTCCCCTTGCAAAACAAAAAGGTGCTGGGAATGATGAAAGATGAGAATAATGGCCATATAATGTTAGAATTTATTGGGCTTCGATCAAAAGTGTATTCAATAGCTGTTGTTGATAAAGAAGAAACCAAAAAAGCTAAAGGTGTAAAAAACTCTGTTTTAAAAACTAACTATTAATGGTTATCGTAACTGTCTGATAGATAAAACTATATATTATGATAAAATGTATATATTTAAATCTATTCTACATGAAATTTATACACAACAAATATCAAAAGTTGTATTAAGTTATGATGATAATAAACGTTATATAAGAGAAGATGGTTTTAATACCTACGCTTGGGGACATTTCAAAATAAACAATAATTGAAATTTTAATAAAGTCTAAATCATATAAAACTGTTTTTCCTTTTACAAAAACAATATTTATTTATACATATTTCTAATAGCTATATATATATATATATATATATATATATTAGAAACAATTTTTGTTTTTGCAAACAAAATAATTTACAATCACACACAGAATCCGATTGTTGGCGGATTCTATGAAAATTAACTATTGAAGACACATTATCCAAATACATATTTGATTGAAAAAGTTATTAAAACTATGGGACAACAGATGTACGTTAAATGGTTGGGATTTTCCAATCAACATAATTCTTGGATCAACAAAGATGAACTTCAATAATATTATATATATACATAAATATGATATTTATTTTTTATTACATTATCAAATTCTCCAAAAAAATTAATAAATAAAATGAATATAAATAGTATTGTTTTGATTTGTTTTTTAAACGATTAAATTTTATATCAACTTAGTTGACTAAGGTTAAGAACAAGCTTTTGTATTCAAACAATTTAATTTGATGTTTTCATAAACTATTTTCACACCGTCGCTGAATCTGATTACATACACACAATTTCAAAAAACTTATTGGTACATACCAACTGTTTCAAACACACATTCATACATACATATCAATCAAATACCACAACAGAACTTTTAACAACAGAACAACAGAACATATCAACTGTTTCAAACACACATTCACACATACATATCAATCAAAACCACAACAGAACTTTTAACAACAGAACTTTTAACAAAACAGGGTTGATTTTCTTATCGTTGCTGTTAGTTTTCCCACACAAAATTAGTATAACATTTTTGCTCCCTGCTCCTGTTTCCAGAACTCTCTTCATTACACTACTAATTTCGGCACGTTTGCTTATTATCGTGTAAAAATAAAAGAATTTTACCTAAGTTTTTTTTTGTGCAGATTATTAATTTTTGTCATATTTTTCCTTTATGCTTTTTTTTGTTATAATCCTCTTTATATTTTATTTTTAATAAAAATTATGTGAACGTCTATATGAAATATTATGTGTTGCTAAAGTTTTGTTTAAGGGTTAGGTCGACGACATAAGGTAAGTGCGGTGAGTGTAAGTGTGTGGATTGCGGGGTCACCTCAAAATTGATTTGCGATAAGAGTGGCCATGGTTGGGAGGGGTTGTGGGAGATAAACCATCTTATCTCCCCTCCGAGGAATGTTCAACTGGTACTTGTTTTTTTTTGAGTTTTTTTTTTTTTTGGTTTTTTTTATTAGTTATTCTTTTTTTTATTGTGCTTGTCCCCGGGCTGTAGTGGTGGGTTGGAACCAGACCCAATTGCTTTAGCGAGCTAGCTGGCAACACCACTACAGTTCCATTGGGGCACGTAACAATATGGCGCCCAAATCAAATGAAGAAGGGCATCAGAAGATGTCCATAAAATGTAACGGTATATATGTCAACTAAATATACTAGCAATAGCCAGGTTAATTGTGAAATAATTTAATGACGGATGCGGCTGTTGCGAGTTTTCAAAAGTTTTGGACCCTATAAACCTCTAAAGCCCAGATCAAGATCAAATCTTGGATTTGTGTATAGGTTCAAAACGGAGGAAACTCGAAACAAAAGTGTCCGTGTAACCAGTTCAGTGTCAATCAACCCGGTAGCGTGAAATGTTTGTGTTTGTGAAATGTTTCATTGGTAGGGTGATTGGCAAACTTTTAACGTTAAATGTAGGTTCTGATTTATGTTAATTAGTTGATAAAAATATCTGTCGATCAGATAAACTTACGGATACCCGTTCGGAACAAAGTTTCGAAGACAGGAATATCCATAGTTTATCTGACTTTACAGTAACGTGCAAATTCCATTGGGGGAATAATGCACTGATGTGGACACAGATAGGTAATTGTTTTTGTTCATTTTGTGTAAAGTGATTTTTTTTTTTGCTTTGTTGAACATAAGTAAGAGGCCTGTGATACAGGCACATGGAAAATTATTCTGAGACCACACACACACCCACTTATCATCGTGTCATATGTTGACCTAACCCGTTTTAAGTAAATTTGTAAATTTTATTTGTAGTGTTTTGGCTGAAAAATTTTATATGAAAAAATAAAGGTTTTTTTCAGTTGTTTTTTTTTTGCGAGCATTGTCGAGATTTTTCTTGTCATTTGGTGATATAAATTGACTGGAAGTTGGGAATAATTTAATAATCTTTTAAGTTGCAATATTGAAATTTAAATTTTTTGTTTTGCTTTTGAGTCCCGTGAAATATTTTTTTTTAGATTTGATTTTTTTTTTATACACCTAGTACTTCGTTTTTTTTATGTTCAATATTTTTGTTATTTCAGTAATTCACTCGGTTAAGTTTTTTTTTATTATTATACGCGGATATTTACGTTTTACGTTTTTTTTTTTAATTTGTGATCAATTTTATTTCTCGGACTAAATTATCAATTATACACCAAGTGCTCTGTTTTTTTTTTGTTTTAGTGTAAGTTCACATAATTTTATTTTAGTTTAGTTTTGATTAAGCTTTTACCTGTTTTTTTTTTTTTGATTCTTTTATTACTTTTATATTTTTTTTTTACTTTATATTTTTTATTTATATACATTTTTTTTTAAAACGTTGCTTTTTTGTTTTTTATATTATATTCTTTTTATTACATTTTTTTGCATGTTTTTTATTTATATATTTTTTTTTTTTTACTTTTCACCTTTTTTATATATAGTTAGAAGCTCTACATATTTTTTTTATTTAGTATATATATATATTTTTTTTTATATTTGTTTTAGAAATTTAGGCTTTATATATATCGTTTCTTTTTATTATTTATTTTTTTTTTTACGTTTTTTTTTAATTTTTAGAAGTTTAGGTTGTGTATATTGTTTTTTTTTTTGGGCTTGAACTTCATAGCTTCTATTCGATATAATTTATAATTGTGATTCGCGAAGGTCAGTTGATATTGATTGTTTTTTTTTTTTGGCAAATATTTAGGTTATTTGGTAAAATTCCTTTTTTTTAATATTAAAGCTAACTTTTGAAACATACAATGGTGGTTATTGCGAGGGTTTTTTGTATGTCAGTACCGGAGAAGATTAAGTTGAAACGACAGCGTCAGAAACTTAGGGACACGTCCTTTGACCTGAACAGATCCTCTCCCCAAGTGAAGGAAAAGTACGCTAAGGACAACAGAGAAAACAGAAGAATGCCTCCCCAATGGACTCGGAAATGGTAGATATGTCAAAAACAATTAATACCGGCGCAAAACCCAAGGTTAGAAATAAAACACTGAGCGTAGAGCGTAGGGATGATATGTCACAGTCTGTTAAGGAAATGGTTGAAGACAGCGTAGAGGAAATGAGACGGTCGTTAGACCATTCGATAAAAACATAGTGAATGAAAATGTGAGTAGGGAACTAAATAAAGTACATGACAGCATAGCGATGTTGAGCGATGCGATCAGGACATTAACGCTAAGGGATTCCATTCGAGAGAATATAGGAGCCCCCAATAGTGTTTCGTCTCGAATACTGCCAGCGACAATATCAGGTCCCGTGGAAAGAAATTTTAGATGATTTCCACCTATTAGTCACAGGGACAGCATCGGACTGGTATTGGCTGCACGTGGAGATGACACAGGTGACTCAATGGGAGGATTTGCGACACGCAATGCTGAGTCGTTTCCGGACCCATCCAACCAACCTGGACATGATGCATGAATTAGTGGAAAGAAAACAGGCAGTAGGGGAAAGTCTGAATAGCTACTTCCACAGAGTAAATTTGTTGCGGTCAAAACTTCGTACAGCTATTTCGGAATTCGAGATGATCAAGCTAGTAAAACCTTCGGGAGAACATAGGACGGATAGTTTACCCGATAGCGGTGTCATCTCTCGAAGAGCTTCGGGTTCAATGTTTGGAGGCGGAGAGAAATTTTCCACGAAGGGAAAGTAGAAATGACCCACCCCAAAATAATCGCTACGTCCGGGAAATTGAATTCGACTGTGAGAGCGAGGCGGGAGATGGCAACGAGGTGGCGGAAGTAACCCACAGCCTTAAATGTTGGAACTGCCAGGAACCAGGACACAAATTTCTAGACTGTCCGGCCGAGCAAAGAAATTTATTTTGTTACCGATGTGGTAATCCGGGGGTAATTTCGCCCAACTGCCAAAAATGCAAGTTACGGGAAAACTCGAAACGGAGCGTGATTTCGACGGGGGATCACGTTCCTCGAGAAACGCCCCGAACCAATAAAAACTGGTCCAAGACCGACTACCACAAATGCCTGCCCGACTAGTTTTTCTCAAATAAGGCATTATCTGCCGCAAGAAGTTAGGGAACGAAATTATAAAATAGTTAGAGACAGAATATTTAATGAAAAGGACTTCCGAGATGGAGTTGTAGAAATTGAGCAAAAAAATAAAAAGAACGTGTCTGTAGGATCAAATGCCAGGAAATTTAAGTATTGTCTTAAGTTAAGAGCGGAATACGCAAGAAGGAAGCAAAATAGGAAACTAATATGCGAATCCCTCAAGCGCTTCCGAAATAAAGCCGATCCACGACCATACGCCAAAATATTAATAGGAGGAAAAATGTACAACGGGTTGTTGGATTCCGGGGCTTCGGTTAGTGTTTTGGGCAAAAATTGTAGAGAGATGGTGGATGCGCTTGATATAGAAATTACGGGTTTAGTTTCTAATGTGTACACTGCTACAGGACAAGCCCAGCGGGTATTAGGGAAAGCAGATTTAGATGTCCAGTATAAGGGCGTAATTCAGAGCATTACTTTTTACCTATGTCCTGATTTGGAGCAGGATATATATTTAGGTGTTGATTTTTGGAGAAAATTTAAAATCGCTCCGGAAATTATGTCGGCAGAAGAGATTAGGGTAGGGATAGTCACGGACCTGCGTAATAGCGACAGTATGCATAAAACGAAAATGCATGATTTAACGGAACAATAACGACAGCAATTAGATAAGGCAATACAGAATTTTCCTGCGTTTGAAAAGAAAGGGTTAGGGTGCACGGGGCTAGAAAAGCACGAGATCAAATTGGTTGATGGTACAAACCCGGTGAAGCAAAAACATTATCCTATATCCCCAGCAGTGCAGGACATAGCCTACGCAGAAATAGACAATATGTTGGCATTGAACGTCATTGAGGAGAGTGAGAGCCCGTGGAGTAACCGAACCACAGTGGTGAGGAAACCCGGAAAAAACCGTTTCTGCTTGGACGCTCGAAAACTCAATGACGTTACAATAAAAGATGCCTATCCGTTGCAGAATATTGATGGGATACTGAGCCGCATAGACCAGACACACTATATCAGCAGCGTTGACCTGAAATATGCCTTCTGGCAAATAGAACTAGAGGAAGAATCTAAGGCTTACACGGCTTTCACGGTTCCAGGTCGACCGCTGTACCAGTTTCGAGTGATGCCGTTTGGTCTATGTAATACGGCTCAGCGATTGTGTAGGTTAATGGACAAGGTGATACCGGCGAAGCTCAAATCGAACGTGTTTATCTACCTTGACGACCTTCTGATAATAAGCGATGAATTTTCTACACACTTGCGACTGCTCAACGAAGTTGCTGAATGCTTGAAAAAGGCAAACCTTACGATAGGTCTTAAAAAATCAATGTTTTGTTTCAAAGAATTGAGATATTTAGGGTTCGTTATTGGTGGCGGTATATTAAAAACCGATCCCGAAAAGGTAGCCGCGATACAGAGAATCAAATTGCCTAAGTCGCCGAGGGAGGTTAGGAGCTTTTTAGGGACGGCGGGATGGTATAGGCGATTCATAAAAGATTTCGCCCCCATGTCAGCAGCGCTCACCGACACCTTGAAAAAATGGAAAAAGCTTAGTTTGACCCCTGAAGTGACGGAAGCGTTTGAAACGCTAAAGTACGCGCTGACAACTGCCCCAGTATTACGCCATCCCGATTTTTCTAGGCAATTCTCATTCAATGTGACGCATAAGAGTTCGGGATCGGAGCAGTTCTTTTCCAAAAAAATGACGGTGGGGATGAAAATCCAATAGCGTTTTATTCGCAGAAACTGAACACGTGTCAAAGAACTACTCCGTGACCGAAAAGGAATGTTTAGCGGCCGTTTTAGCGGTAAGGATGTTTAGACCCTACGTTGAAATGATGAAGTTTACGGTTATCACTGACCACGCTAGCCTTAAATGGTTAATGTCCTTGAAGGACCTTAGTGGACGGTTGGCTAGGTGGTCATTACAACTTCAGGCTTTCGATTTTGATATCGAACACCGAAAGGGGTCGGAAAATGTGGTTGCCGACATGCTATCGCGAATGTCAGTTCAAGTCGATGAAATCAGCGAAGATTATTTTGACTTTGAAACCAATGAGTTTGAAAGTGAGGAATATGTGAGCCTAGCACAAAATATTCAAGAAAATCAACACAAACTCCCGGATTTAAAGGTGGAAAACGGAAAAATCTTTAAGAAAATGAACTTCGATAGAGCGGATAGTTTAGATGATTGTGTTTCGAAATTGTGGATTCCTCAGGAAATCACGCACATTCTGATTGAAAAGGCTCATGATGCGACAACTTCAGCACACGGGGGCCTGTATAAGACTTTAAACCGGCTAAAACAATTATATTATTGGCCAAAAAAGACGATTCAAGTCCGAAATTATGTATTAAATTGCCAAGTGTGCAAGGAAGCTAAACCTTCGAACCAAAATTTAAGACCGACAATAGGGGATAAAGTACAAACCGAAAGGCCATTCCAGAAATTATATATAGATTTTCTCGGGAAATACCCAAGGTCGAAAAGGGGCAACGCCTATATATTTATCGTAGTGGACCATTTTTCAAAATTCACTTTTATTAAAGCAATTAAAGAGGCTACAGCGAGAAATGTAGTGCAGTTTTTGGTTCATGAAGTGTTTAATAAGTTCAGAGTTCCCGAAACAATACATAGTGACAATGGGCAACAATTTATTTCAACCGTTTTTAAGGAAATGATAGACAGCTATAAAATAAAGCATTTGAAAACCGCATTCTATTCCTCACAATCGAACGCCTCGGAGAGGGTAAACCAGTCTATTATGGCGGCGGTAAGATCATATCTAGAAAATGATCACAGAGATTGGGATTTATATCCATCAGAAATAGAATGTGCATTGAGGACTTCAATACATACAGCGACGGGGATGACACCATTCTTTTCTCTATTCGGATATCATTGGTATTCGAATGGAGCCGACTATAAGTTAGCGAGAAAGCTAAAGTCAATGACTGACCACGAAATTATTTCCGTGGATAGAGAAGGTCGTCAGAAACTTATTTACGAAAAAATTAAGAACAATATGCACGAAGCGTACAATAAAAGCGCAAAGAGATATAATGAAAGGGCCAGAACAACTAAATTTATACCCGGGCAGGAAGTGTACCGACGAAATTTTGCACAATCCGATTTTAAAAACAATATAAATTCGAAATTCTGTAGAAAATACTTAAAATGCAGAATAAGGATGCCAATCGGAAATAATATGTACGAAAAGAAAAAAAAAACCATTGAATCAGGTAAGGCAAAAATATATCAAATACTTACCTGTAGTGCACGGCTCTCTCAGTCGGTAGAGTTTGAGACATCTCAGGGGTGGGAGTTCCCCACGTTGGGACTAAGATGAAAAAGGGACAAGCACGGGGAGACCTAAAAGAGAACCAGAAAGGATCAAACTTGGTGGTGGTTAAATTGGGATAATTTTTGGTGGCAAGCTGCAGGGTAGGGTGTAGTGGATCTGTGATACGAAATTTTACCATTTTTTTTAGAGCTGTGATATGATTTTTAAGGTGCAATGTAGAATAAGTAAATGTTTATTAAATATGTTTACTTGTTGTGTGTGTTCTAAAAACGTATATGTCAGGCGCTGATTGCGGGAATAATAAAAATGGTAAGATTTCTATCATATAAAACAAGCAATAGTAACTCTTGTTCTGGTAAAATTCTGAAACTGGATCAAGCGGAACTTAATCAAGGTATATAGGGTTTTGATTTGTTTGGCGAAATTTGTAATGGGGTTCTGAACCTCTTAAAGTTAAGAGACTTCAGGGACGACTCAATCCAAGGTTTAGCGACGGTGATTCCGAATCGAAAGAGTGATAGAGGCTTTGCCCGTGGTTTGTTTTGGAGACATAGTAGTTCTAGATTTAAGAACTGAGATAATGACGAGCAAGTGCGATAAGTTCAGTTTGCACATAAGGTGCTACAATTGGTCCGGGACCAATTACATGAAAGGGAGAATTTTCGGGTTTGCCACTATGCTTTTTCTTTTCAGAAGAGAAACGCAGAAGTCGGCATTGGCGCAGAAACTATCGAATTGAAGTGTGAATTTACGCCAAAACGAGATTTTGGCAAAACGAGATTTAAATACCAGAGGGAAAGGCGGAATTGAATAAAACTCAGGGGGTAGAATAGGCGGGTGTGTTTTTTTTTGGGTATCCTATACCACTATTCTATCAGGGGGAGAATGATGATATGGCGATGCTTGTTACTACAAAAAATATTTTAAAATAGGGACCCATCGTGTAGTTGTCCGCCTGTCCGTCAGTATGGCCAAGTAAACCTGGTAATCAAACTGAAGGTGGTAAAAATGGGAGATATTTTGATAAAATGTAGTACATAAAGTTCTATCGGGTTTTGTTTTGACGGTGTCCTCATTTAAATACCGCTCCGAGATACTACTCAATGTGGTTTTTGGTTTTTTTTTGTATATATACAAGTAGATGGACCTAAGGGGATAGATCTAAACCCATGGTGTAGGGTAGATCGTAGCCGGTCTACACAGACAATAGGTTGTGTAGTATTTTAAGAGATAAGCTGAAGCCGGCGTGCCGAGTCGTGGTAAGAGGGATCAGAGGTAATCTTCTTTTTTTTGTGTGATTTTGTTGTTTTTGCCTAGCGAGAGGCCACAAAAAGAAAAAAAAGAACTCACCTTTTGCAAGGTTCTAGGCCGGCTTCTTCAGTCGATAGAGGATCGAGGCTAGTCTCGGGGAGTGACAGGTCCCCACGGTGTGGGTTTTTGTTTTTTTTTTTGTCAAGGGCAACATGGTGTTTTCGCACACCGTTCCTCCCAGCGATGTCTCGGTAGCCTCGGTGTTTTGTTGCGGTTGAAGATTGGCGGATGGTTGCCTGGAAAAAAACATAAGGAATTGTATGATTGTTGTACTGAAAAATGTTCTCTGGCCTTACCAAGGACCTTGCTAAAGTTTGTTTGAGCAACTCTTCTTTTGTTTGAACAACTCAATCGCATACACTATTAGTTGGATGTATGCATTTATTTTGTGAAATGTTCTTTGAGTTGTGCAGGTCTCATATTATCGCTACACGAAATTTTTGGCCACAAAAAGCAATGATGTTTTTCAGTTTTATCCCGATCTATCTAACGCGCAAATCCAAAATTTAATATAGTCTTATTGATATATCCAATTAGTTGGACCAAAGAGATAGGGTATCTAAACCATCGTATAAGGTATCGTATAGTCGGGTGTTTGTGTTGTGTCTTTTCGGTGGATGGGAGTTTTGATGTTTGGCGGTGGTTGTTGTTCTTTGTGTTGGAGAGCTTATTTAATGTGTGTAGTGTGTTTTTTTTTTATAGATAGTTGTATATTTTTCTTGCAGGTTTTATTTAATACATGTACGTGTTTTATTTGCTTTTTCAGTAATTTGTCTTAAGCGTGGTTGTGTGTAGGAGGAAATGCGTAAAATAAGTAGTAAATTGTCATTCACAATGGAAAAAGAAAGTGATGCCCAGTTGAGAGGTTTATTTTTGTATGGGATGACAGTGGTGTATTTTTAGGTAGTACCCATTCATTAAAACTCGGCAACTGGGTAAAAATGACAATGGTGTTTCGATATTATGTTTTATGTCTTTTCCGTTAAATGTTGTGTAAATGTTAGGGAAAGGAATGGAAAATGTAGGTGTAGTAGTCGGTTAAGGTGGAAAGAAACCGAGAGTATATGTAGGGGTAGATGGGCAGAAAAGTAGCCATTACAAAGTTATCGGCGCATAAAAGTAAACGTAGGTGAACCTCGACCAGAACGTTAGTTGGGTGTTTTTTTTTTGTATATACCGGTGTGCAAGTGAAAAGTTTTAAAAATTATTTGTTTTTTTTTTGCAAGTGGAAGGAGATAAAACTATTTC
Organism: Cordilura impudica; assembly: GCA_963682025.1. NCBI lineage: Eukaryota > Metazoa > Arthropoda > Insecta > Diptera > Scathophagidae > Cordilura > Cordilura impudica. Next base: position 236,500,239 of record OY821517.1, on the reverse strand, counting down.
GTGCAAGGGCGAACTAGTGGCGAAACTGTCCAAGAGAGGACAAGGATTTGAAAAAAAAAAAAATAAAGGAAGTCCAAAGTGCGTATTGTTCAGTGAGTGGAAGGCCGTCTAAAGCGGTTGGTGGTTGAAGTGAAAGTCACCGACGGGTATCCCGTATGCTAGGCAGAACGAGAAGAAGAAAGTTGTTCGACCTGACAGTGCACGGTAGAAGACAAAATAAAAGAGGTAACCAATATATTTGCCATTTTTTTTTGTGTGTGTTCGTGCAAAGGTGGCTAAGTCCACCGCTGAGGTGCCACTCGAGATAGAGTACCAGGGTGTTTGGAAAAAAAAATAAATGTATTGATATTTAAATCATAAATGTGAAAGTGAAAGGGGAAGCAGTGAGTTAAATTCAAATTTAAAGTAAATCTATAAAAAAGAGAAAAAAGAAAAAAGAATTTGTGTGTCCGAAGCGAAATAATAAAATAATTTAATAAGAATTTGCCAATAATAATTTCAATTTAGTGCTTAAGTCAGGTATATCATGATAAGGTTAGGGTAGTTATTAATTAGTGTAAGTTTCAGTTTTTTTTTTGTTGGTAATGTAAAGTTAAAGTTCCAAAAAAGATCATAGTGTGAGTGCCGTAATTTTTAAATTGCAAAATTGTCATTGTTGTGTGACGCGTTTTTTAAAGTGTACAACGTTCGGGTGAAATTAGTTTTTTTTTGTGGCGTATTGGCCAATATTTGTGTGAGGATACCTAGAGAGCTCGTTAGGTAGGCCATTTTTGTTTTTTTAGTGTGCGTGATTCAAAATGGAGTCCAACCAAATTAAGTGCGATCAGTCGTTTTTTTTTTTATTAATTTCGGCACGTTTGCTTATTATCGTGTAAAAATAAAAGAATTTTACCCAAGTTTTTTTTTTGTGCAGATTATTAATTTTTGTCATATTTTTCCTTTATGTTTTTTTTTTTGTTATAATCCTCTTTATATTTTATTTTTAATAAAAATTATGTGAACGTCTATATGAAATATTATGTGTTGCTAAAGTTTTGTTTAAGGGTTAGGTCGACGACATAAGTGCGGTGAGTGTAAGTGTGTGGATTGCGGGGTCACCTCAAAATTGATTTGCGATAAGAGTGGCCATGGTTGGGAGGGGTTGTGGGAGATAAACCATCTTATCTCCCCTCCGAAGAATGTTCAACTGGTATTTTTTTTTTGAAGTTTTTTTTTTTTTTGGTTTTTTTTTATTAGTTATTCTTTTTTTTTATTGTGCTTGTCCCCGGGCTGTAGTGGTGGCGAGCTAGCGAGCTTAGCGAGCTAGCTGGCATCACCACAACAGTGCCATTGGGGCACGTAACAACGTTGAGTTGAGGACTACTTTACTTTTCGGAGAGTATTTGTCAACTAATTGTTTCTGGTCGTTTGTGTTTGTTAATCGTATGTCGGTATAGACGAGCACAACAGTTCTCAATATCCGACTTATAATTGAGACGTTTTTTGAAAGGGACATCGATAATGTGGAGAAGCTCCAATGTAAATCTCTTCTTGTAATTATTTTCTTCTTGTAAAATTCTGACGTTATCAAAATCTGGTTTATGACCTGTGATTGTACAGTGGGCCGCGAGTGCCGTTTTTTGTTCCAATGGTTTATCAACAGCTTTGTGGTCAGATTTATGTGATGATATTCTGTTTTTTAATTTTGTCTTTGTGGTACCAACATATGATTTATTACATACGTTGGCCCCGTCTCCATTACAATCTATTTTGTAAATTACGTTTGATTTATCACCATTTGGTAATTTGTCTTTTGTTTGGCTGAACAATTTATTGACAGAGTTGTGTGTTTTCATTGCCAGTTCATATTTGTTCTTGTCATGTATGTCGGTGTTTCGGATTCTTTCTGAGAAGCCAGGTATGTAAGTTAGTGGTTTGTATATTTTCTGTGGCTTTTCCTTTACGATTTGTGTAGTTTTCGTAGATCTAATATGTTTAATCAAATCGGTAATGGTTTTGCGTGGCAACTCATTTTTCATCAATGTGTTAATAATTTTGTGTGTGTTTTGTTTGTGAAAAATATCATCACTAATATTTAAGACTCTACGGATAAAATTAGTCGCTGTATTTGTTATAATTCGCCTTGGGTGTTTTGAATAAAAGTTAATTAATCTACCCGATGAAGTAGGTTTTTGGCACCAATCTAGTTTTAATAAGTTTCCATATCTTTTGACCACCGAATCTAGGTAAGGGAGTGAATTATTATTTTCTTCATCTTTGGTGAATTGAATATGCCTGTTGTATGGGTTTAAAATCGTGAGAGTGTCATTCACCGCATCAGTTTTAACAATAGCGAAGATATCGTCAACATATTTTGTCATTATTCTAGGTTTAGTTTTCATTTTGTCCATTGCAAAATCTAGAAGTTCTTCCAAAACTATGTCTGCAATGACCGGTGAAACTGGTGATCCCATAGGCATACCTTTAAGTTGTTCAAATATTTTACCATCGTATTTAAAATATCTCGTGTCCTTTATACAAAAGTAGATAATTTCCATAAATAATTGTTTAGGTATTTTTGTGTGTTTTTCCAAAATGTTCCATTTATTCTCTATTATCTTTAGAGCTAAGTTTACAGGGATGCTGGGGAATAAGGATATTACATCAAACGATATGAGAATTTCGTTATTTTCTATCCTTGTATTATTAATTCTAGATTTGAACTGAACAGAATCCTTAACGTTATATATAGACTCGTTCGTCAGGTTTTTCAAACTCTGGAAAATAAAGAACAATAAGAGATAGCTAGAAATAAATTCACTGCACTTATCGACAACCACTTGAACAAAACAAAATTAGATCAAAGAGACAAGGTAATACTTGACACAGTGGGACAATCAAAAGACTTTTTAAACAAAAATGATGACATTTTAATATTATGCTCGGATAAAGGTAACAAAACTGTTGCAATAAATAAAGATGATTACAAATGCAAGATGAAAGACATTCTTCGAGATATGTGCACATACAAACGGTTAACACGAGACCCAACCTCAAGTCTACAAACAAAGAACAATTCATTGATAGACAAACTATATAATTTAAATTTAATTAACGTTATAGAAAAGAACAGATTAATAAACAGGACTGCGATAGCTCCTAGAATTTACGGCTTGCCGAAAATACATAAAGAAGGAATACTACTTCGACCTATTTGCTCTTCTATAAATTCGCCTTCTTATGGACTTTGTAGATATATTGTAGAAGTTTTGAAAAACCTGACGAACGAGTCTATATATAACGTTAAGGATTCTATTCAGTTCAAATCTAGAATTAATAATACATGGATAGAAAATAATGAAATTCTCATATCGTTTGATATAATATCCTTATTCCCCAGCATCCCTGTTAACTTAGCTCTAAAGATAATAGAGAATAAATGGAACATTTTGGAAAAACACACGAAAATACCTAAACAATTATTTATGGAAATTGTCAACTTTTGTATAAAGGACACGAGATATTTTAAATACGATGGTAAAATATTTGAACAACTTAAAGGTATGCCTATGGGATCACCAGTTTCACCGGTCATTGCAGACATAGTTATGGAAGAACTTCTAGATTTTGCAATGGACAAAATGAAAACTAAACCTAGAATAATGACAAAATATGTTGACGATATCTTCGCTATTGTTAAAACTGATGCGGTGAATGACACTCTCACGATTTTAAACCCATACAACAGGCATATTCAATTCACCAAAGATGAAGAAAATAATAATTCACTCCCTTACCTAGATTCGGTGGTCAAAAGATATGGAAACTTATTAAAACTAGATTGGTGCCAAAAACCTACTTCATCGGGTAGATTAATTAACTTTTATTCAAAACGCACAAGGCGAATTATAACAAATACAGCGACTAATTTTATCCGTAGAGTCTTAGATATTAGTGATGATATTTTTCACAAACAAAACACACACAAAATTATTAACACATTGATGAAAAATGAGTTGCCACGCAAAACCATTACCGATTTGATTTAACATGTTAGATCTACGAAAACTACGCAAATTGTAAAGGAAAAGCCACAGAAAATATACAAACCACTAACTTACATACCTGGCTTCTCAGAAAGAATCCGAAACACCGACATATATGACAAGAACAAATATGAACTGGCAATGAAAACACACAACTCTGTCAATAAATTGTTCAGCCAAACAAAAGACAAATTACCAAATGGTGATAAATCAAACGTAATTTACAAAATAGATTGTAATGGAGACGGGGTCAACGTATGTAATAAATCATATGTTGGTACCACAAAGACAAAATTAAAAAACAGAATATCATCACATAAATCTGACCACAAAGCTGTTGATAAACCATTAGAACAAAAAACGGCACTCGCGACCCACTGTACAATCACAGGTCATAAACCAGATTTTGATAACGTCAGAATTTTACAAGAAGAAAATAATTACAAGAAGAGATTTACATTGGAACTTCTCCACATTATCGATGTCCCTTTTAAAAAACGTCTCAATTATAAGTCGGATATTGAGAACTGTTGTGCTCGTCTATACCGACATACGATTAACAAACACAAACCACCAGAAACAATTAGTAGACAAATACTCTCCGAAAACTAAAGTAGTCCTCAACTCAACGTTTGAGTTTTTTAAAACGTAAAGTATGTAACATTGTTATTAATTTTTACTTGTTATTTTGTAATTTTAAAAATTGTTAATTTTCTTGTTAGATCCTTGATAATGGTTGACGATGTCAACCGAAATATTGGAAAAAAGAAGAATAAATAAATAAATTAAAAATATAAACAAATTGTTTTTAATTTGAATTTATTAGAAGACCTTAAGCCAAACCATAAATTCATCAAAAAAGTACTACACAGGTCGACAATACAAAACCTCCTTCAAAATATAATTTTCTATGTTGTTCTTGTCACGATCACGCCCTCAATAGTGTAGCTACAGTGATCATTTTTATTGAGAATGATTCACCAAATTCATGGGAAGATTTCTGTTTCAAAAATCATTTAAATCGTTGGAACAGTTCCTGGGAAATCTCTGAAAAAGTAAAAAAAAAAAATGAAAAATATGATGTTTCTATATCGTTCTTGTTGTTTGTCTAAATGTTGTGTTGTTGTCATAGCTGAACTTGTTGTTTTTGTGGTCGTTGTGGTAATACTATAATAAAAACTAACCCTTTGTACATTTTTTTTTTATTAAATCTGGTAGAACAATTTAAAGTTACCATTGTTTTGGCATCACTAAAAAATTTGTTAGATCATTTCTGTCAATACCTCGAGCCTGCCTGCAAAATTTCAGATCGAATGGGTCACGGGAAAGGGGTTAAAATCGATCCAAAATTTTTTCGACAAGCAGACATTACGAGTTAATATAAAGGGAGTAAAAATGCACCAACATCTAAAGCAAATAATGCTTAAATACCTAGTTGTTAATAAAAAAAAAAAACAATGTAAATTTAGCAAAAAAAAATTTTATGTATAAATTTATTTAAAGAGAAAAAACAAAAATAACGTTTGATGTTGTATTTTTTGTGTGTAATATTTAAGGTGCTATTTCATGATGTGTTTTTTACATATGTACTGTCAAATTTTCCCACAACAAAAGTTGTACACATCGTGTGATACATATGAAACATTGTTTATGTACAATACATGAGGAAAGTCACATGTACATTTTTCAATTAGAACAGGTTCTATTTTTGCATGACAAACATATGAAAATACAATACTGCTTGTGGCGAAAGAAAAACAGAGTAAATTTTAGAGATTAATATTGAAAGAAAAATAAATTGTAATTAAATAATTTCTTCCAGCTCGAGGTCTGTTTTTATTAATTTTATTTTTATTAATTTATTTTTCAATATTTCGCCAACCTCCGGTTGGCATCTTCAGGATCTTAAATTATAAGAATAATAAAACATAATTACACCACTGTTCAACAGAGACAATAACAAACATAAAAATATATATAAATATACAAATTAAACTCACAAAAATGGCGCGTAACAATAATTAAACATACATGACGTGTCAACGAGTTACCATCTAATATTGCACTAATTGATCTTATTTTATTTTTCTAATTATATGTCTATAGCTATGTGCACAATTTTCTGTGTCCGTTTTATAATTTATTCTCTTCTCCTTTGGTATGTTAATTATGTGTAGCATTTCCAATGTAAAGCGTCTCTTATAATTCTCTTCGGTATGTAAAATCTCCACATTTTCAAAGTCTGGTGTATGTCCTCTCTCCGCACAGAATTTAAAAACAATATTAACAACAGTGTGATATATAATGACGAGAAACTCGTTTCTTTCGATGTGGTGTCATTATTCCCAAGTATTCCGGTGGATTATGCAATAGACGTCATCAAAGATAAGTGGGATGAGATACAAAAACATACGACAATGCCGAAAGAATTATTTATGAAAATATTAAAATTCTGCATAAAAGATAATCGTTATTTTAAATATGGAGAAAGAATATATAACCAATGTAGTGGATTACCTATGGGATCACCAGCGTCGCCAATAGTAGCGGATATTGTGATGGAGGAACTATTGCGAAAAACAATGAATAAACTTGACAAGAAACCTAGACTTCTTATGAAATACGTGGACGATTTATTTTGCATCATAAATACAAGTGAGATTGATAATATACTCAGCCAGCTAAACAATTTCCACTACAATATCAAATTTACCATCGAGGAGGAAGAAGGCGGAAGATTGCCTTATCTAGATACATTAGTTATAAGGAAAGGAAACCAAATTAAGATAGATTGGTACCAAAAACCAACATCGTCAGGGAGAATAATCAATTATCACTCATGCCAGCCAACAAATATTATCATGAATACAGCAAACAATTTTATTAAGAGGGTACTAATGATCAGTGACAAACAGTTTCATAACGATAACGTGAAGAGGATAGAAGACATATTAAAAAAGAACTCATTCCCAGGCAATATAATTAAAAAACTTGTTAAAATAAATAGAAATAATACTAACAACATCATTAAAGATAAACCTACAAAATCATACAAATCGGTAACCTACGTACCCAGAATCTTGGAGCGTATTGAGAAATCGGACATATACAACACAGAAAAATACAAAATAGCACCAAAAGTTGGTAACACATTAAGACAACTTTTCTCCAACACGAAGAGCAAAATAAACAAACTTGATAAATCAAATCTAATTTATAAAATAAAATGCGAAGGTGACAAAAGCAACATATGCAATCAGGTATATGTTGGAACAACTAAGAATAAATTAAAAACTACATTAGCAGGACATAAATCAGACCTGAGAAATAGGAAAAATTTTACGACACAAAAAACAGCAGTTGCGGCCCACTGTGCGGAGAGAGGACATACACCAGAATTTGAAAATGTGGAGATTTTACATACCGAAGAGAATTATAAGAGACGCTTTACATTGGAAATGCTACACATAATTAACATACCAAAGGAGAAGAGAATAAATTATAAAACGGACACAGAAAATTGTGCACATAGCTATAGACATATAATTAGAAAAATAAAATAAGATCAATTAGTGCAATATTAGATGGTAACTCGTTGACACGTCATGTATGTTTAATTATTGTTACGCGCCATTTTTGTGAGTTTAATTTGTATATTTATATATATTTTTATGTTTGTTATTGTCTCTGTTGAACAGTGGTGTAATTATGTTTTATTATTCTTATAATTTAAGATCCTGAAGATGCCAACCGGAGGTTGGCGAAATATTGAAAAATAAATTAATAAAAATAAAATTAATAAAAACAGACCTCGAGCTGGAAGAAATTATTTAATTAAAATTAAAACATAAGGTCGAATAAAAATACCCAGTAGAGAAAAATAAATTGTTTAGTATGAATTAATAATTAAAAAATATATAACCTTTTTTTAAACAATAAATTTTTGTAAATTCACAAATTAAATCAGCTGTTGTTTACATATAGAGGTTATGTCATACGGAAATACATATGCACGTGTGATAGCAAAAATTATGAATCGTATGTAAAAGACAATTTTGACAGACATGAGGAATTTCATATGGATAAAAAAAGTGACAGTACATATGTAAAAAACACTTCGTGTAATAGCACCTTTACATATACATACATAAACATATTAAATAATACAAATAATATACATATATTCTATATATGTATATCCATAACAACTGCATGTTAGAAATAAATCGGTATATTATTTTATTTACATCAAATTCTGCAATATTTTGTTGTGGGGAAAATACATTTCTTTTGCATTAACAGAGTGTCACTTCATTTTGCTCAGCGTGACTATGTCACAGTAAATGGCGCCACAATTTTTGTTCTAATTAGCTTTGCAATAGTTATTTCTATTTTAACATGAATATTAATATTTTCAACTAGATATCATACAGAACAATGTTAAGAATATACACGGGCTGGTCTTTTATTTCATACGTTTTTTCATTATTCTTTTACAAATATGAACATAAGTTTGGCATGTTAACTTTTTGTTGTCTTTATAAAATAGAGCTACCGAGTTCATCAATGAGTTTTTTGCTTTCAAAACAGTTCTACATAGTTATATAGAAATATTATTCTGCTTTACCTACAAAATATCTGATTGCGATTACATCTAATTTTTAAAAATTGTTTATAATTACTAAAGCATTATTATTCACATAAATACAAAATTTCACTTTTTAAATTTTCCATTTAAATTTAAGAAAATATCAATTCAAAAACTGGAATTAAAATTTCCAATTATAAATTAGAAAATATTAATTGAATTTCAGAAAATCATATCAAAACGTCGGAAATAATAATTTTAAATTTAGAAGACATCAATTGCATCTTTAATATATAAATTTTATTCGTAAATCACAAATTGAAATCCCAAAAAAAACAAGTAAGAGTGTTAAATTCGGCTGTGCCGAATCTTTGATACCCTCCACCTCGGTTTGAGTCTTGATAATAAATGTAAATGAAAAAGTAAACAATTTGTTAAACTTAATACCAAATTATTTCAACAAATTCTTTGGGTTGGTTTTCTTCTTTTCATTATTTCGGATTTATTTCGGTGTTTGCTTTTTGGTCATCGTGGTTGCTGATCGGCATGCATTTTGGTTATACACCTATATGCATGCGTTTCCGGTTATATGACATAACATCTCGTTTAATTTAGTTTTTGCTAATTAAATAGCTCGCCCTAACCTCCATTGCAAAGGTAATGGTTGTGTGGAGTGGCTATATGCATTAAATCGTTCTAATTGGAGATGGCTGTATAGTTTCTTTTAACTGGCCAAATATTTCTTCATTGTGGCCATATAGGTCGGATGGAGTAACAAAATAATAACCAAAAAAAAAGCTCTCTCAACTTTTTTTTAAAATATTGCCATATTTTGAAAACATAGAGAATAAATTTATAATAATAAATAATCAAATTAGGGATGAAAAACGCAAAAAACGAAAAGTCCCAAACATTTTAAATAAAATAATTTAATGTTATCTTTATTTTCTGAAAAACTTCAAATTTTCATCCAAAAAAAATTGTGAAATTTTATATATAAATAAAAATAACATTCTCATAAAATTACGTTTACTTATGTAACAATTTTTATGTTAGCAATTCTTAAATATCATTTGAGGTTTTCTTAAATTCATTGAATTTAAATTAATATCGACAAATCTGTTTTTCTATTTATTTAAATTGTAAAGGAGTGGCATCTCTGTCAAAATAAGCGAAAAACACAAAGAATAGAAAAAAACAAATTACTTCGTGTTTGACACGATGATATTATGTTTATGTTTAATATCTTTATTTTTTTTACTAATATATCTGTTTATTTATTTGAAAATGAAATAATGAATTGAATATGCTATTTAATTATTTTTTTATTTATATAAAAAAGTTTTTTAATTAAAGCAAAATATTTTCACTATTTCATGATTTTTATTTATGTATGACGACATTTCAACCTAAAAATTTAAGTTTTTATCGATTGGATAAACAACACAAAAATGGTTGTCGTTTAGATAACAACAACAGCTGACTTTAACAATAGCGAATATCGTTTCAAAATTTTACTGATAATTTTGCAACTTTCTTTTTTTTTACAATTCGACTATCGTTAAAAGAAGTTACTGAATCGCGGTACTGAAAAGTTATTAATATCTCCTGAATGGCAATATTTTTTTTAAATGTAAACATTTTTAAATGTAAAGATATTTCTAAATTTAAAATTATTATTTCCGATGTTTTGATATGATTTTCTGAAACTCAATTAATATTTTCTAATTTATAATTGGAAATTTTATTTTCAGTTTTTATTATAATTGATATTTTCTTAAATTTGAATGGAAAATTTAAAAAGTGAAATTTTGTATTTATGTGAATAATAATGCTTTATTAATTATAAACAATTTTTAAAAATTAGATGTAATCGCAATCAGATATTTTATAGGTAAAGCAGAATAATAATTCTATATAACTATGTAGAACTGTTTTGTAAGCAAAAAACTCATTGACGAACTCGGTAACTCTATTTTGTAAAGACAACAAAAAGTTAACCCCCCAATCTCACATCACACTGAAATTGTAAAATCGTTGTGTACGTATTATCAACGAAAAATTGTTCGAATTAGTCGAATCCATCGCCATTAATTTTTATGCTCAAACATCTGACTGCAATCTCATTTTTAAAATGTTGTCGAAGCGTAAACTTGAAAAAATTTGTATACTTCTCTCTCTTATTTTATTTTAAGTAGAGTTACCAAGTTTATTGTACAGGCACATGTTTGAGGGAAAATGTTTACATTTATTATTATTAGTATTATTTTAATAATAGTTAATAATATTTATGCTCTATAATTAACAAACTTGCGTTTTTGTATGCGCATTTCAAAAAATAAATCATTATAATAGATTTAACAAGTTAAAACTTTAATAACAATTTTACAGAATCCAGTAAATTTGCATTAAATTTATAACAGGGTAACATTAATCATCGTTAGTGTCTGCCACTATTCGCACGAAAAATTTGGTGCCATTAGTGTGACCACTGCGGAAAATGTGTGTGTATTAGTAAAAAAAATGTGAGTGTATTGAGTTTTTCGAACTTGCAGTGTGATGTGAGATTGGTGGGTAATATGCCAAACTTATGTTCATATTTGTAAAAGAATAATGAAAAAACGTATGAAATAAAAGACCAACCCGTGCATACTCTTAACATTGTTCTGTATGATATCTAGTTGAAAATATTAACATTCATGTTAAAATAGAAATAACTATTGCAAAGCTAATTAGAACAAACAAAAATTATGGCGGCATCTACTGTGGCATAGTCACGCTGAGCAAAATGAAGTGACACTCTGTTAATACAAAAGAAATGTATTTTCCCCACAACAAAATACTGCAGAATTTTATGTAACTAAAATAACCGATTTATTTCTAACATGCAGTTACTATGAATATACATACATACATATACATACACTTGGAACTGATATGTTATGATACAATATACAACATTTACTAAACATAGCAAATGAAGTTGGATCGTGTATCAGATTTTTCAGTGAAAATTACCGACAACAATTTTACACTATTGTAAAGTGATACACGATACAAGAGATACAACGATACATTACCCATTGTGAATTGCCCAATTGTTTTTTTTATTAACAACTAGGTATTTTAGCATTATTTGCTTTAGATGTTGGTGAATTTTTACTCCCTTTATATTAACTCGTAGTGTCTGCTTGTCGAAAAAATTTTGGATCGATTTTAACCACTTTCCCGTGACCCAATCGATCTGAAATTTTGCAGGCAGGCTTGTGGCAATGACAGAAATGATCTAACATATTTTTTTAGTGATGCCAAAACAATGGAAACTTTTAAATTTTTCTACCAGAGTTGATAAAAAAATTTACAAAGGGTTTGTTTTTGTTATATTATTACCATAACGACCACAAAAACAACAAGTCCAGCTATGAAAACAATGCAACATTTAGAATAACAACAAGAACAATATAGAAATATCATGTTTTTCATTTTTTTTTTACTTTTTCAGAGATTTCCCTGGACCTGTTCCACCGATTTTAATGATTTTTGAAGTAGAAATCTTTCCATGAATTTGGTGAATCATTCTCACTAAAAATGATCACTGTAGCTGCACTATTGAGGGCGTGATCGTGACAAGAAGAACATAGAAAATTATTTTTTTTTCAAGACTTTTTTAGTTCTTCATTCAAATCTCGGGCCCTAATCGACCGATTTGGACGATTTTAAATAGCAAACTTCTCAGGATGTTAGTGAATCATTTTTATTTCAACGAGTACCCTAGCTGCCGGATTGATGCCGTCATCGTGATTTCGACAGGCGGACAGACGGACATCGCTATATCAACTCCGGTTGTTATAAGGATCACAAATATATAAATTTTATGGGGTCCAAAATTTTTTTTCTAATTATTACAAACGGAATGACAAACTTATATATACCCTCTGCACACTGGAGTGGAGGGTATAACAACTCTACAACAGCAACAATGACAGTCATATGTTTTTCAAATAGGAAAAAACTGTTTATGTGTTAGTTTCGGTCATTCCCCAGTATGCATTGAAATATTATTTCTCCAATGTTGTGAGAAAAGTTAAGTTCTTAAATTGATGTCAAATGTAATTCTCAACTTGGGTTGAACAATTTTTCTCCTTGTTTGCTTTCAACTTGACATCAAGTTGAGACTTAACATTTTTTCCAATCTTTGAGAAACATTTTTACTCTCAATTGGATATCCAACACTTTTCTCCACTTGAGACCAAACATTTATTCAACTTGAATACGATTTGTGTTAAGTCTGAGATATTATTTAAATATGTCATAAATAATAAATTAAATTAAAAAATGCCAAAAAAGTACAAATAAATCATTGATATATTTTTAATTATTTCTGCTTTTTGTCGAATTTTTCAAAAAATGTACAACTAATTAATTCATTTATTTTTAATTCTAGATTTTAAAAAATGTACATAATATGTACATTTAATGTTAAATATGTACATAGTAATGTTAAATATATAATGAAATTAAATTGTAACATTAAAAAAAGTACATTGTTTTCATTTCTAAAATTAGTATAATATTTTTTAATATGGCAATTCCGTACCTTCCATTTGATACCGATTGGAAATATTTCTTTGCTATCAAGTTGAGAATCACAAATTTCTCAATTTGATAACTATGAAAATCGCCATATAAAAAATGTGCCTTTTAAGTTGAGAAGACTATATTCGAACTATGGAGGGCATTTGAGAATTAACGTTGGAGATTTGAAAAATGTATTTGATCTCAAATGCACCTCAAGTTGATAGCAAACAAAAATGTTTATTGGGACATTTATTGTAGGGTCGTTTGCACACACACAAAAAATAGAAAATAAATTGTCAATAAGCAAAGCAAGTGGCTTCGAAATTCGATGATGCCAGTTAATCATTTTTTGTTCACGCGGAATTTATAATTGGAGGAATTTTTTTCTCGAGAAATGTATTTTCCGTGAGAAAGAAATTCCTTGAGAATATTCATAATTGGGATGAATAACTTTTAATTGGAACTTTTTAGTCAGAATAAATCATAATTCTAGTTAGATATTGGTTAATATTTAATTATAAAAAATATTGTGGTGGCATCTACGCAATTATTGAGGCAGTAACGGAAAAATTAAATGCAAGTCTGTTTTTTTTAATATAACAAAAATGGATTTTCCCTTTAACAAAATATGGCAGAATTCTTTATAAATGAAATGCAAAATGGAAAATCAATTTTGTGCTAATTCTTAACAAAATTAATAAAATATATATATGTATTATTATATTTATTAATATTTGTAATTTTATTTGACACAATTTCACACACAGTTTTACAGATCAACTGTTTTATTTAGAAAAAATATTGTGGTGGCATCTACGCAATTATTGAGGCAGTCATGGAAAAATTAAATGCAAGTCTGTTTTTTTTAATATAACAAAAATGGATTTTCCCTTTAACAAAATATGGCAGAATTCTTTATAAATGAAATGCAAAATGGAAAATCAATTTTGTGCTAATTCTTAACAAAATTAATAAAATATATATATATGTATTATTATATTTATTAATATTTGTAATTTTATTTGACACAATTTCACACACAGTTCTACAGATCAACTGTTTTCAACTGATTTAGAAGTTTTCTGTTTTTGAAACAGTAGTGCCAATTTGTAACATTTTGTGATGTAATGAAAATCGCAGAATAATAAGTTAATACACAATAAAAAATATTAAATTTTTAAGTTTTATATACATATTGCAATAAAAAAAACTTTGGTAAATTTACATTGAAGATGGTCAGAAATGAATGAGAAAAAATATATAGACATTTTAGAAAAGCACATTTAATGTTAAACTTTATGCACAAAATATATGGGTTTTTGTTGTTTCGAATTTAACTGTGACACTAAGTGAAAAGTTTTAGACCGATCGTATATTACATCTTGAGGATCCTCACCTAATATTTTCAAATATTTTAAATTCTTTTTAACTCATTTAACCTCATTACGAAAATAGTAAAACAGTAAATATGGAAAATCCACGCACTTCAAAAAATTGTTTTCTATGAAATAAATTAAAGACATTTCATATTATACAATTTTCTTTCAAAAATGTATCAATTATTGCAAATTTGAAATTTGACATATAGTATTTGTACATATATTTGTATAGATTTTGCAGTATGAAAAGAACTATTATTTCTTTATTTAGAATATATGTAAGTATTGCTCGCAAAAAAATGCAACATCATGAATGAAACACATAGACGACTGCTGGCAGCAGCATTTGTAGTCGTATAGTCAGCTACTTGATTTTTCTGAATACGACAGCAACATATAATACAAATGCATTTTTATTTAAATATACAATTACTTTTACTTATTTAAAATGCATTAGTACAACGTAAAAATAAATAAATTAGTTTAACGCCTTTTGATTATTAATGGAATTATAGCCTTTCATTTTGCGATTTTTTTTTAAACAAAATAAAATATTTCATAGCACTAACTTCTTTTACATATTTTGTTATATTGTAAACACTATTTTTGTTTTGTAGCCAACAAAACACACTTGCAGTTTTTTTTTCTATTTGAAGAACATATGACTGCCATTGTTGATGTTGTAGAGTTGTTTTTTTTTTTGATTTTGTTTCGTTAACTCTTTTGTATTAAAGCACCTCCAATATATGTATCCATTTTAGTTTGCAAATTCAGTATATTTATAATTTATTACTTACAGCAAAAAATAATAGAAACAATTTTATCAGTTATGCTTACGAAACTATATAAATAGACTTGAAGTTGGCTGCAAAAGCAGTAGCCTGTGTAAAGAACAAGTTAGCGACATGTAACTGTTACGTAACGTGTCAGCCTTTTTTTCACATGAAAAGTATTGGGACGTTCCGGTTACGTTCGGTAACTGTTTTAAATGATTTTCATGTAAAAAAAAAACAACTGACTCGTTACGGTTACGGTTAGAAAACATTGACCTTTTATATGTATTATAATGCTATGAATGCATTTATCTTTATTTTATTTTATTTATATATTCTTTTTTTTTTTTTTGTATTGTATATTATTTTTTTTTTATTATTATTACTATTTCATTTAATTATTTTTTTCTTTAAATAAATTAATACATAAAAATTTGTTTTTTAAATTATTGGTGAACTTTTACTCCCTTTATTTACTGCCTTTATATTAACTGGTAGTGTCTGCTTGTCGACAAAATTTTGGATCGATTTTTAGCCCCTTTCCCGTGAGCCAATCGATCTGAAATTTTGCATGCAGGCTCGTGGCAATGACAGAAATGATCTAACAAATTTTTTTAGTGATGCCAAAACAATGGAAACTTTTAAAATTTTCTACCAGAGTTCACAAAAAAATGTACAAAGGGTTTGTTTTTATTATATTATTACCACAACGACCACAAAAACAACAAGTCCAGCTATGACAACAATGCAACATTTAGAATAACAACAGGAACAATATGGAAACATCATGTTTTTCATTTTTTTTTAATTTTTCATAGATTTACCTGGACCTGTTCCACCGATTTTAATGATTTTTGAAGTAGAAATCTTCCCATGAATTTGGTGAATCATTCTCACTAAAAGTTATCACCCTAGCTATCCTACTGAGGGCGTGATCGTGACAAGAACAACATAGAAAATTATATTTTTTCAAGACTTTTTTTAGTTCTTCATTCAAATCTCGGGCCCTAATCGACCGATTTGGACGATTTTAAATAGCAAACTTTTCAGGATGTTAATGAATCATTTTTTATGCCAACGAGCACCCTAGCTGCCCGATTGATGCCGTCATCGTGATTTCCACAGACGGACAGACGGACAGACGGACAGACGGACATCGCTATATCAACTCCGGTTGTTATAAGGATCACAAATATATATATTTTATGGGGTCCAAATTTTTTTTCTAATTATTACAAACGGAATGACAAACTTATATATACCCTCTGCACACTGGAGTGGAGGGTATAAAAACACCAAATATGTTTACATTTAAAAAATGTTACATATAAAAAAAATATTGCCATTCAGGAGAAATTAATAACTTTTCAGTACCGCGATTAAGTAACTTATTTTAACGATAGTCGAATCGTTAAAAAAAGAAAATTGCAAAATTATCAGTAAAAATTTTAAAAAATATTCGCTATTGTTAAAGTCGGCTGTTGTTGTTATTTAAACGACAACCGTTTTTGTGTTGTTTATTCAATCGATAAAAACTTAAATATTTAGGTTGAAATGTCGTCATACATAAATAAAAATTATAAAATAGTGAAAATATTTTGCTTTTATTAAAAAACTTTTTTATATAAATAAAAAAATTAAATAGCATATTCAATTCATTATTTCATTTTCAAATAAATAAACAGAAATATTAGTAATCAAAATAAAGATATTAAACATAAACATAAAATCATCCTGTCAAATACAAAGTAATTTGTTTTTTTCTATTCTTTGTGTTTTTCGCTTATTTTGACAGAGATGCCACTCGTTTACAATTTAAATAAATAGAGAAATAGATTTGTCGACTGTCGTTAAGATGTATGTACTTAGTGAATCACTTAATCCTTAGTGCAAACAACAATAGCTGTCGATATATTTTGCGATTGTCGGATCGTTGAAATTTACAGAATCACACTACAGAAAACATTAATTTAAATTCAATGAATTTTAGAAAACGTCAAATGATATTTAAGAATTGCGAACATAAAAATTGTTACATAAATAAACGCAATTTGATGAGAATGTTATTTATATATAAATTTTCAAAATTTTCTTGGATGAATATTTGAAGTTTTCAGAAAATAAAGATAACAAACTATTTTATTTAAAATGTTTGGGACATTTGGTTTTTGCGTTTGGTATCCCTAATTTGGATATTTATTATTATAAATTTATTCTCTTTGTTTTCAAAATATGGCAATATTTTAATAAAAAAGTTAAGAGAGTTTTTTTTGGTTATTATTTTGTTACTCCATCCAACCTATATGGCCGCAAAGGAGAAATATTTGGCCAGTTAAAAGAAACTATACAGCCATCTCCAATTAGCACGATTTAATGCATATAGCCACCCTACACAACCATTACCATTGCAATGGAGGTTAGGGCGAGCTATTTAATTAGCAAAAACTAAATTAAACGAGAAGTTATGTCATATAACCGGAAACGCATGCATATACATAGATATATAACCTAAATGCATGCCGATCAGCAACCACGATGACCAAAAAGCAAACACCGAATTAATAGAAAAGACGAAAACCAACCCAAAGAATTTTCTGAAATAATTTGGTATTAAGTTTAACAAATTGTTTACTTTTTCCAATATTTAGTTTTCATTTATTATCAATACTCAAACCGAGGTGAAGGGTATCAAAGATTCGGCACAGCCGAATTTAACACTCTTACTTGTTTTTATTAAGCTAATTAGACCTGATATTGTTGTGTATTAAAAATTTTCCCGACGTTTCGTAGATTTTTGTCTACTTCTTCAGGGGTTGTCTATTTATTAATATAAAAACAAAAATTTAATATAATTACAATGTTTTGATATTCCAAGTAATTAGTTTTAACTTACAATGTATATTTGCAGTAATCTATATTATTTACATTTAACAGTAATATAAAACATAAAAACTTCACACCACTGTTTCATTTAATCGTTTTTAGCTAACGCTTATATTATTTGTGTCCTCTTTCAGATTCATAGTTTTGTTTATATTTTGCTGTATACGTAGGCTTTCTAAGGTGTATCTCTTCTTTACTATATTTTCTCTGTCTAATATCTTAACTTTATCAAAGTCAGCTATGTGACCTGTGTTTATTATATGCTGTGACAATGCTGTTGTTTCTTTCATTTTTGTTATGTCTGTCTTATGTTCGCCCATTCTCGTTGCTAGTGATCTCTTTGTTGTAACTATGTAAATTTTCTCACAGCTTTGATTGTTATTTCCAACCGAAATTCCATTTGCTACAAAATAGCTAATATCTCCTCTTTTCATTTCTTTATCAGTCGGAAATTTTTCAGAAACATTTTTCCGATTGCTCCGAATTGCTCCACAAACCATTGTGTCATTTTCTAGGAGAATACGCATCACATTTATACTAGTAAAAAAGTTATCAAAATACACTTGGACTCCTTTTTGTGCGAGCGGTTCAGAGAACTGGATCACAACACTTTCACCAAGACCATGCACAACAAATTGCTTTTTGCCAGTGTATATGTCCACGGCATACAAAAATCTTGTTTCAGTATCACATAGACACCATAATTTGAAACCCCAGGATACTGGTTTATCCTTCATGTATTGCTTCATGGAGTTATGGCACTTGAACTTAACCATGTGTTCGTCTATAGATAGTCTTTTGGAGTATGTGTGTGCCACAGGCATTACCTTATTTATGTGATATCCTCAAATCGCTTACGAGTCATAATATCTGCTACTTGAGATTGATGAAAAGTAGGGTCTGTTGACCAATACAATCGAATGCTTGGAAGTTTCACCAAGCTCATGTGTATAATGATACCTAAATAGGCCTTGAACTCAGTTGTACTCAAATGAATTTATCGTCCCTTTTGGGACGCGTACAGATTCGACTGTATAACGACATTTTCACAAAATTCTATAAAACAATAATATATGTTGACGCAGCTAAAATATTAAATTTTTAATAAAACTTAACTTCAAAACTACAAACAGCATTGAAAACTTAAAATGCCGAGGGGATTTCTTTATGTTGAAGAACAGTTGGTTTGACTACATGAGAGTGGGCATAGTTACACTCCTTTCCTAATCCAGTGAAAGTTGGTGGGGTATAGTGAAGTGGTTGAGTAAACCGGTACACTGTTTGCGGTGGAATCACTATAGTGGTACCAGATGGATTTGAAGTTAATGGCATTGGTTCTTCCGCAGTGCGATCCATTCGGGATTTTTTCATTGCCTGCATTTCTTCTTGCTTTGAACCCTCAATGACGACTTAAACCACCTCATCCGTTTTGTTTTCCTTCATATCGTTCTCCAAAAATACCATATCTTCCTCGTCCATATTTACATCAGCCTCTTCATCACTGTTGTCACATAATAAAATTTGTTATATTTCTTCTGGACGAAGCATAAATAATCGGTCCCGATTTACACTCATTTTATCTGCACTTCACAATACACACAATATTAATTTTTTTTCCAAACATAAATACAAAAACGTCTTACCTTACATAAATTTATCAATGAAAATATTTATAACTTGATCACACGTCTGACTAAACTTTCACCAACAAATTGTACTATTTTCCTACAAATGCTCGAAAAATTTCTAATTCAGGGAATTTTTGCAAAAAAAAGCAAAGCCTACTAGATTAAAAAAAAAAGTATATTATCGAAAATTCAAAAATGTGTAAAAAGTTTCATTTCAACCCATAGGCAAATATACTTGCCAATCAAATTTATGTTTCCCGTTCCTAAATTTAGGACCCAATGGATTATTTCTTTTTTGGATATTGAATCAGAAAGGATACAGATCCCCAGCGCTTTAAAGTACATATTTTAACCAACTTTAGTGGCTTGTAGAGAAAAAGTGGTAAAAACTATGTACCACATTTTTTTATCCACAAGTATTGAGTACATTTCCGTCATAGACACTTTTGTTCCATCTCGCACCTATTAAAAAGTACCGTCAAAAAATGCTGTGGCAAATATGTTTGCCTGTGGTCGTCAAAGGGTTAAAAACTCCTCAATCAATTTTAATGTAATTAAAACTGAGTCAAGCTGAACTTAATATCTATCCATTAACCCTGCTGTTAGGTTAAAAAAAACTTACGAATTCGAGGTTAACGGACCATTTTGGTCTATACCAATTTTTTTTGAAAACAAGGGGCGTAAGTCTATTTTTTATACTTATTTATTTCAATTAAGTATTTGGCAACAAATATTTTCACTAAAAGTTATATTTGTATGCTTAACAAATCGTTTGGGCTATTCATTTTGTTTTGAATGTTTGTTATTATATTTCATACAAATTAAATTTGAAAGCCAATAGTGGGATTCCCCTAATTTTGTTTTGTTATGCCATCAAATCAGCTATTCAAGTTACTGTTGACATTCAATAAGTTGTGTTTTTTGTGTGAGTCCCCTTTTTGCATTTTATCATGCAGACATGTGTGTGTGTGTGTTTTTTTTTTGTGTTTTTGTGATTCCCCTGATTTTATTTTGTGATGCAGTCGTGTAAATTGTTTGCATTAGTTGCAGTTTAGTTTGTGTCTTGTTTGTGTTATGTTGTGTTTATTTCTTGTTAGAATGGAAAATCGACGTTTTTTGGACACCGATGCTATTGCTGAAATCCTAAATGACAGTGCCTCGGATATTTCAAATTCAAGTATTTTAGAAGAAAATACTGAATTTGAAAATACCGAATCAAGTGATTCTGAAACAGATATTGAAGATGATGTGGCTGCTGCTAGCACTGTAGATCCATTGTTTATTGCAAAAAATAAAATGCAATGGAGTGCTTTTCCCTTACCCTGTTCTATTGGAACTCGTTTTGAAAATATTATTTCAATACAGCCAGGACCAACTCGATTTGCTGTATCCAGGTGCCAAGATATTCTTTCATCTTTTTTACTGTTTTTTCCACCACCATTAGAAAAACTAATTATTGAAAATACCAATATGTATGGCAGAGTAAAATTCGAGGGTAAATGGAAAGACATTGATGAAGCCACTTTGCGTGCTTATATTGCAGTACTTATTCTTGCTGGTGTGTGTCGGTATGTATATTTATACAGATTTTTTATTTTGGTTCAGTAAAAGAGTAGGCAAATTTATTTGTTATATGGCAGCGGCAAAAACGAAGACATACATGGTTTGTTTGATAGACGTTTTGGTCGTCCTATTTTCCGTTCAATTATGTCTGAGGATACTTTTCAAATGATTACAAGAGCGCTCCGGTTCGATGATGTTATGAGCCGAAGACAAATGCAAAGCACCGATAAGTTTGCTCCTATACGTGATTTGTGGAACCGTTGGGAAGGCATTCTTTCAATGAGTTTCAACTGCCATGAAAATGTTACTATTGATGAACAACTGGTGTCTTTCAGAGGACGATGCTCTTTCAGACAATATATGCCTTCAAAACCTGCCAAATATGGCTTAAAATTTTGGTTGTCTGTTGACTCTAAAACAAGTTATGTGTGGAAGATACAGCCATATTTAGGAAAACAAAGAAATGATCAGCCTGAGAAAAACCAAGGACAGCGCATCGTAATGGACTTGACTGAAGGTTTGAAAGGTCAAAATATCACGGCTGATAATTTCTTTTCGTCGTTTGATTTGGCGCAAAAGCTTTTGGAAAGGAAACTGACATACGTGGGTACAGTTCGAAAAAATAAAACATTTATTCCACCGAAGTTGCTCATATTCAAAAAAGTTCCTTTATATACTTCAACATTTGCTTTCAATGAAGTCGCAACATTAGTTTCATACAACAGCCATAAAAACAAAGGTACTGTTTTGATGAGTACGATGCACAAAACGGCAGAAGTTGATGCCAATGGACCAAAAAAGAAGCATGAGATTGTGTCTTATTATAATTCAACAAAAGGTGTGTAACTTTTTGCCAGTGTTCATAGATTTTTAGTAAACAAAATTTAATTTTGTTTTTTTTTAGGAGGCGTAGATACTGTCGACCAAAAGATTGGCTACTACAGTACTAAACGCAAAACAAATCGATGGCCGAATGTTGTTTTTGCAAATATGATAGATATATCAGCATTGAATGCGCTTATATTGTTTTCTGAAATCGATGATTCGTGGGCACCCAGTGATCAAAATCGTAAGCGACCAGAATTTTTACGACTATTAGCACTTTCTTTGGCCAAAGAACATATGATGAAACGAACCAACATACCCAAACAAAATTTCTCAGCAGAGTTATTGGCTGAGGTAAGAGCATCTACCAAAGACCCCGTAGCTTCTACAAGTGATACAAGAAACCCACCTGCTAGAAAACGTGGAATTTGTGGTTGCTGCAAATCAAAATGCGATAGTAAATGTGTTATCTGCAGCAAATTTATTTGCAAACTAAGCCGAAAAATTGTTTGTACATCCTGCATAGAAGCGAATAAATAAAAAATTACAATGGACCAAAATGGTCCTTAACATAAAATTTGTAACTGTTAATTTTTCTCCCTTCCAATTTATGTTAGACACTTAATTATTTGAATAAAAACATTGATTTAGAAAAAACCACGTGAGCTGACGTTTCAAGTCGATATGTTTTACCGTTGAAAAGATAGAAAGGAAAGAAAAAAAAATTTGACCAAAATGGTCCAAACCTAACAGCAGGGTTAAAAAAAATTACTGAAATATTTTGATCGGTTCAAAAGTTACAGAATTTTGGCCAATGAAAACCGAATTTCAGCCACTGTGCGCCTTAATTTTAGAGAATATTGAATTCAGTGTTTTATTTGGTTTGTATGCAAAACATATGTTTTCTGTTTCTATTGTTGTTTTTATGTTTATTCTATCAGTTAGTCCAGGGACGTATTTTACACTGTAGGATTTTTTATCTTCATTCGAGATATTGTTTTTATTGTGGTTGTTGTTATTATATTTAAAATCTTGTTGTATGTTCTCTATTAATTTATGGATGATTTTTGTAGGAAAGCTGTTATTTTTTAGTGTTTTGATCATTTCATGTATGTATGTTGTTTCTGTGGAATTGTTCATCACTTATAAGAAAAACTCTAGATATAAAACTTTTTTCGGTATTAATAATTTGATTTTTTGGCTGAGTTGCGTGAAAATTCATCAGCCTGCCAGATGCAGTATCTTTATCATACCAATCAAATATTATTTTGTTGCCACTTCGGTGTAGTTTAGTGTCTAATATGGTGTTCACACTACGATATTTTGAGGTGTTTTAGCTCATGTTTTGCAAAACAAAACACAGTCGTTCACACTTGATTTAGTGTGTTTAAGTTAAACATTTCAGCAAATTGAACAGCTGTTTCAAAAATAAAAAACAATTGAAAAGTTATAAAATTGTGAAAATTGATAAAAAAAATAATATCATTAAATTGGCGGCCAACTACTTAAATTATATTAATGATGAAATTATCAATATAGATGCGTTATTTTCATTTTTGTATTGTATTTTGTATTGTATTTTTATGATTGTAATGCCACTTTAATAGTAATGTTAAAAAAACAAGGATGCCAACTTGGCAAACATGACAAATATTGCACTGAACATGCGCAAAGTTAAATACAACTCTGTCATATTTTCGGTTTTTGAGTTGTTTAAGATTTAAACATCTCAATTGAGATGTTTAGCCAAACGAAAAAATGTATGGGAAAACATCTCAATTTGACTTGTTTATCGCATAAACACTAAACACTTCGCTAAACACTTAAGTGTGAACGCCATATAATAGGCAATTTCCATATTCTTTTCCATCTCCATTTTAAATTGGATCTTATGGTGTTTTCTTTTCTGAAATAAAATGTTACACTTTTATTATGTAAATCTTTTAATGTTTACCCCACACTTTTAAGATGTCGCATTTTTAATGGTCAGAATAGAACATAAAATCACAACTTTGTAAAACTTTTTTCAATGAACAGCTGTTTTTTGTTGACATTTTTTTTTGAATATATTTCAACAAATAAACACAAGAAGCCAAAGCCAAAAGTAAAAATATAAATAATAACAATTAAAATGGAAATAGAAATGGAAAATTTCGAATATTTAATGTTTAACAATGAAGAGCCCAAGTAATAGCAAAACAGTGCAGTGTAAGTATATGAAGAAAATCATATAAAAATTATAATAATGTATAAATATAATTTTTTTTAGTTTGGACAGATGGAGACATCCGGCTGTTACTGGAACTATACGGAAATTATGTGCCAGCAATTGGGCCAATGAAAAAACAAAAAGTGAGAATGGGGATATTTTATGGAACATCTCTCAAAATGTGTAATTTTGTTAATCGATTTGCGGGTTAAAAATTAATGTCGAATTTAAATATTGCTAATTAATTTCTTAATAATTAATTATTAATTAATTCTAAATTTTTATCGATTTTTAAAAAGTTAAATCTAACATTAATCTGAATAAGAAATAATGTCATATCAATATTTAACTACGAAAGTAACTTTAAACCCGCTCTTCGATGCACAAAATTACACATTTTGAAAGATGTTATTTATGATAATAATTTGTTTATATTTCAATGCAGTACATTTTGTATCAAAATTTATTGAAAACTTTTTTTAGTATATAATTATTTTTATGAATTGAAGCCAAAACTATAAGTTTATGTAAATAGATCTTTGTTTTTATGTTAATTTTTTTATAAATAATTATATACATTAATTTGTTGTTGAATTAAAAAAAATTTAATTTGATTGAAATTTAATGTTGAGAGAATTTTATGTTTTGGTGTCCTTACTAAAATGTAAATACAAATGTAGAACAGTTATTAAAACTGTTTTAATAAATTTTTTTATAGCAATAGAGATTATCATACTTTTTCAAAATCTTTCGCAACAGCTTCTTTTTCATCGTCTGATTGAGGAAACTTTATTGCTTCCGGCGCTTCATCTTCCATATTTAATTGTAAAACCTTGTTGAAGGAATTGTGAAGGTTTGAAAATGAAATATCGAAAAGGTTTGACAATGAAATTCTCTAAGGGTGGTTTTACTCCCGCTAAACATAGGTACAAACAATATTTTTATTTTTTGTATTTTATGAATTTGGCCAAGCTTACCACAAAAATGACAAGATATGGGTTTCAACAGTTGACTGTTTTCTTCCTCCCTGGTAGGATCGCTTGAAATAACACCATGAATATCTCTCAAAAAGAACAATGGCACCTTCCCGACTAATACGCAATTTCTTCTTAAACTATAAAAATAAGTACATATATATATACATATATTAGAAAAAGGAGTTATTGCCCTATGAAATTAAGCATACATCAACTTCAGAGCATTCATCAATTACGTTCTCAACAAATCATTTCACTCGCGGTTGTGGATTTCTTCCCATGATCATATCATATATTTCATCATCAGATGATGATAAAGATGAATCTGACAACTCATCTCAACATTTTTTTTGCACATAAAAGCGTAGTGATATTTTCCATGTTAATTTATTTTAAACAAAATAAAAATTGAACTTTTTTTCATTTCTTCACACAAATACACATTAATAAACAAAACAAATGTCAGCTGTGTTAACGTGCGATTCTCACCCTCTGTATTTTTGAAGTGCGAAAGATGCATCATTTTCACATATTTATAGTGCGACATTTTTAGAAAAGAACACGTTACCCTTTCGCAAGGTTGACACTTTTTTAGAAAAGAACACAATAAGAGAACAAAGTGGGAAAAACACGCAACATTTTTTGTCAGAAAAGAAAACGCCATTAGGGTGAAAGTTATTTAGAGTGGATAAGATTTCGTCTTTGTCATCAGTATTTATGATAGCTATTACGTCATCTACATATTTAATTATGTATTTTATATGAATGTTTTTATAACCTCCACTCCAGTGTGCAGGGGTATATATAAGTTTGTCATTCCGTTTGTAATAACTAGAAAAAAAATCTGGACCCCATAAAATATATATATTTTTGATCCTTATAACAAGCGGAGTTGATATAGCGATGTCCGTCTGTGGAAATCACGATGACGGCTTCAATCGGGCAACTAGGTTGCTCGTTGGCATAAAAAATGATTCATTAACATCCTGAGAAGTTTGCTATTTAAAATCGTCCAACTAGGTTCATCTGGTCCCGAGAATTGAAAGAAGGAGTAAAAAAAGTCTTGAAAAAAATATGATTTACCTATGTTGTTCTTGTCACGATAACTTTCTCAATAGGATAGCTAGGGCGCCTATTGTTGATGAGAATGATTCATTAACATCGTGAGAAGGTTTCTGTTTTTTAAATCGTGACAATAGGTCTCATAGGTGCCGAGAAGTCACTGAAAAGTTAAAAAAATATGATGTTTTCCTATATTGTTAGTCTAAATTTTGTATTTTGTCATAGCTGTACTTGTTGTTTTTATGGTCGTTGTGGTAATAATATAAAAATTCACCAATATCAATATATTTTGGTGTAATATTTAAGTTAGTTAATTAACACTACAAAACACTACAAAATGTTACAAATTGATACATATGTACTACTGTTGCAAATATCAAAATACTATAAAAAACATTCATATATTCTGTATATGTATGTATATCCATAATAAGCTCATATTAAAAATAATATAAATTTAAATTACTTTATTTATACAAAATACTTCAATTTTTAGGGTTGCCAAAAATAGCATGATTTTAAAGGTTCTACTTTTAGTACATACTTGCATTCAAAAGTAGTAGTGAAACCATAAAATATTTACCCTGTAAAAAATTTGTGTTTAAAAAAATTTTTTTTTTGTCATGCATGAAACACAGAGACCACAGCGGCTACACGAACACCCGACTACAAGTGCTGCTGGCTGCAATTGTAGTCGTGTAGTCAGCTACTTAACTTTTTTGAGAACGACAGCAATATATAACAACAATATAAACAGCTGTTTTTATACAAATGCAGTCTTATTTCAGTAGTGCCAACTATATTTTTTTTACTTTATTAAAATAGAAAAACATGCATGATTCTGTATTAACTTGACTTAAATATACAATTACTTATTTATAATGCATTATTATAACGTAAAAATAAATAAATAAATTTACTTAATCCCTTTTGATTATTAATGGAATTATTATAGCGTTTCATTTTGCGATTAATTTTTTTAAAATAAAATATTTCATACCACTAATGTCTTGTACATATTTTGTTATATTGTCAATACTATTTTTGTTTTATAGCCAGCAAAAATAGAAATTATCCTAAGTTGACTACAGCGACAAAAGTTGTCATGTAGATATGTAGCTGTGTTGGTGTCAAAATAATCATTTTTATATAAACGTGTGTATTTTATTTTTGACAGGCTGTAGTCGTGTAGCCGCTGTCGTCTATGTGTTTCATGCATCAGATGTCAAACAAAGCTAAAACTCGAAAAATTTTCGAAAAAAAATTTATTATTTAATTATAATACATTTTTAAAATTTATTATTTAATGTCGGGCGCAGGCAAACGCCATTCCCGGATTCACATTACGAATAATCGCGGAGCTCAGCTCAATCAAAGGCAATGATCAATCCTCGCCGCGGGAAACATGTGTTCATGCTTTTCTTTGCACAAACGCCATTCCCAACTACCAAAAGTTTTAGGCACGAGCTATTCATATCAGTAATAGTCACGAAGCTCAACTCAATCAAAGTTCAATGATCAAGCCTCGCCCTGGGAAACATGTATTCATGCATTTCTTAGCACAATCCGAACTTCTTATGGCACATTAAAAATAAACTAACTGAGAAGTATAATTCATCATTACGCTGTATTATAATACTATTTTCTTATTTTACTGCTAGCTAGTAAACAAAGTAATAGTATCATTGTGAACGAAATAGAATTGAAATTGTGTGCAGATTTGTTTTACTTAAAAAACCTGTTTCAACAGATAGTGAATAATTTCCCAGTAAGCATTTTGTGCAATAAATGATCATGTGGATTCTTTTTGACTCCTCTGTGCTATTAAAACAGTCATAAATGCGCTCTTTTGCTGATCACAAAATATTCTTTTGTCGGGAGAAAATATTACCTTACCCCCGACTCTTCTTGAGAGTCTTTTCGGATAGATAAATCACAGCCAGCAGCATTTGTAGTTGTGTGTTCGTGTAGCCGCAGTCGTCTATGTGTTTCATGCAACAATTTCATTTAGTCTGATGAAAGCTTTTGAACAAAGCAAATGTATGTCGCATTGTCTTGTAAAATATTACATTGTTTTTTAATAGCTACCAGTAATGCCAGGAGATTTTTTCAGAAATCTCTACGCTAATGAAAAAAAATCCCTTCTATCCCTACACCCACTTTTTTCTCCCTACATTTTTCCCTACACTACTTTTTCAAATTTTCAAAAAATTAAATTTTAATTTTTAATTTGTAAATTTTCAATTTCAATAATGCAAAAATAACATAAAAACGAAGAAAAATAACATAAAAATAATATCATAAGAATTACATAAAAACAACGTACAAAACCAACAGATATTATAAAAAAAATATTTTTACAATTCTGTATAATTTATCTTTTATATGGCTACATGTACATTTAAAATTTACACAATTAATTAAAATGGCTTGCAAATGGGATCTTAAAACGCAAACAGAATTTTGGTTCTTGGTTTTAAAAGATATTTTTTTTTAAGACATTGGTTATTAGCATGTATATTTAGATCTGATTTATCGCAATTTAATATTTTTTCACAATTCTTGTATCTGCATTTAAAGTCGTCATCTTTGACCTGTTCCATCCCATTAGCTTCTCGTCTCTCAACTAACTTGAGTAAAACTTTTGTTTTCTGTATTTCTTTGATGTGTTTTCAGTATCATCGAAAAACTAATCGGACATTTTCCTAAAATTAATTATGTTTAAATTTATAATATTTTAATGTTCTTTTTATTTACAAAACAAGTAAACTGCACAAAAAAGTGTTTTTTACATTGTTATTAAAGAAGCCACATATTTACTTCCTCCATATTATAGAGTTATTACCAGACTTAAAAAACGTATATATTTTTTAAAGTTTAAAGTTGAAAAATTTATAATATTAAGTTGTTAAAAAAAAATCTGCAAAAAATCCCTACAATTCGACAAAAGTAAGAATTCTTTTGCATGAAACACATCAACGCAAATTCATTTCTCGATGCGTTACAAACGGAATGACAAACTGATGTAATAAGATATGAAAAATAAAACTGATAAACGCTAGGGCTTTTAAAATATAAGACATGGACAAGTATTCCGAAAAAGATCCGATATTAAAAAATATATTTTGTTTACTATCTTTTATTGATTTCAAATTGTTAAACGTAAATTCTGAAAATTTAGAGTATTTGTTGTAATAAATTAGTAATAAGTTGATCAAATTGTTTACATTTTCAACTATTTTATTTACATTTGTTACAAATAGTGCAAGAAAACCTAGGTGGAGGGTATCAAAGATTCGGCATAGCTGAATTTAGCACTCTTACTTGTTATTTTTAATTTTTTATTTTTCATTTTTCGTTTTTCACTTTGTACTTTTTATTTTTCATTCTTCATTCAAACAAACAACCAGCTCTCAAAATTGAAGTTTCAATATTCACAATTTGCACGTAATCACGAATATATTTCACAAAATTAATGGAATAACAAACTATTCCAACTGCAATTTTGTAACATTCAACAGCAAGTGCCATCTATGTATCACTTATAGTAAAAAACTGCAGGATGCTGGTTATACTTGTGGGGCTGTCGAATTATGTATTTCGCACGATTTGCGGAATATTTCCCGAAAACAATTTCCCGAAAACAATTTCCCGAACACAATTTCCCGAAATTACAATTTCCCTAAATTACAATTTCCCGAAATACAATTTCCCGAACACAATTTCCCGAAATTACAATTTCACGAACACAATTTCCCGAAATGACAATTTCCCGAACACAATTTCCGGAAATTACAATTTCCCTAAATTACAATTTCCCGAAATACAATTTCCCGAACACAATTTCCCGAAACTACAATTTCCCGAAATTATTATTTCTTCAAAGAGCTTGTTGCTATCATTTCCGAAGCAATACCATCAGAAATTCCGGCCGAATCGCGAGCAATCAGCTCATGACCACTTGATGTAGTGGTCCGGGCAAGATCTTTCAGCTCATTAACGATTTTTCTTTAGCAACGGAAGCCGCTTCGGCACTGTGATTGTGAAGAACCTCTTTTTTATAGCATCGTTGTTATGACCCTACCGGTACAATGTTTTCCTCGATAAAGGATACAACGCCAATAAACGCTATCAACGGACTGACCGTCGTCATGATACAAGAAACCATTCAAAAGCAACCTCGATTTACATTTTTCGCTATCCAGGAATTCGAGTGGCATAGTAACTAAGTATTACAACCCAAATAACTAAAAAACTTCGCTATGCAAGATGGTAACGATTCCGTAGCAGCTACTGCATGGGCAGGATGTGATGGAGTGAGCGTTATCCGTCGGGAAGTCTGAATACCGAAGTGTTCAAAGTCACAATGAAAAAATAAGCGTATGACACTCAATAAATAGGTCCGGATGACGAGGGAGGGTGGAAGAGGAAGGGCGCGTTGCGGGGTGGGGGAATTGTTTTGTCGAGAAGTCGTATACTTGGGAAATTGTTTTTTTTCGAGAAATCGTATGCAGCAAGTTTTTTTTTATGGGGGAAATCAAGAATATATGGGAAGTTGTAAACTAAAAATAGGGAAATTGTAATTTCGGGAAATTTTTTTCGGGAAATCGTAATTTCGGGAAATTGTTTACGGGGAATTGTAATTTCGGGAAATTGTTTTCGGGAAATTGTTTTCGGGAAATTTTCCGCAGACGATTTCGCACCTGTACCTCTAAAGTGAGTCAACTCAAAATTTTTCAATTTTCACTTTTTGCATGAAAACGATACACAGTGGTCATATCTATCCACTATAAAAATCTTACATCGATTTTTCTAGTCTTTCGCAAAAAAAAAAAAAAATACAGTTTTAACCCTCTTTGTGTTATAAGAGTAGCTTCTTTAGAATCTACTAAAAAGACATATTTTGAGTTCCACCCAAAAGAATTGTTATTTTTGCTGACCACTGAAAAAATCGCAAAAACAACTACTGTTGTATACTTATTATTCGCAATTCTTTACAATGAAACAACTGTTTTTAAATTTTATAGTAAATATTTAAAAAAACCGTTTTTTGCCTCTACTTAAAATTTGTAAATTTTGAGTTGACTCACTTTAGAGGTACAGGTGCGATATGTTATACGTTTATTGTGTGAAATTTATAACGTTTTACTCCAAGGGGTTGTTTAATTAGCTGAAACAATTTTATGTCATAATTTTTTCACCAATACAATCATAAGTCACACCGATTTTGACTTACGGCTCACATGTTACGCTGTTTTTGTGATTGTATTGTGAAATAGAAATTTACCCCCCTGCTCGTATAGATGTTTACACATTAAAATTTAAGCATTCGATCTCGATTTTCCTCTTCAGTAGAGTTGAGCTTTGAGATAATTGAACAATTTGGAGTAGACACAAGTGCTTGTATAGTACGTAGAAGAGTGGTAGATGCGGGTTAACGTGCAAGGAAGCCAAGGAAATACAGTTTTAAATACAAAAATGATTGTTACTCGGCTGAATTTTGCCAAACTTGATATTGGAAAACTTGATATCATATTTTTTGAAATACCCTTTTTATAAACAAATTTTGGAACAAGTCTAATTTATTGGCTATACCCCGATTTTTTTAATTTTTTTGGAGGGGATAGGGGCTTTTGGTGTGATTTAGGAAAAATAGTTTTTTTCGGTCGGACCAATTTTCGGAGTTATGGACCGACAAACTTTGACTTTGATTTGTACATAACTTTGACTTGAGTGCCTCTCATTTGGTATTTCAAAATTTTAAATCCATTAACCGATTATGAACCTATTGATTTTTTGGATTTTTTGAAAATTTTTTTTTCGGAAACGTTCCATTATCTCATAAAATGATCATTTTAATGTTGGTATTTACACCAACTGTGTCATAGGTGGGTCCAGTAGTAGTAGTATCTTGTGGAACAAATTCAGGTTAGCAAAAGTTAGGTCGATTCTGAGAGTGAGGGGTGAAAATAGAGGCTTAATTAGAAGACCAGTATCGCGGCGTTTGTTTATGTTAGTTCCAATTTTTTTTTTTAATCGACCTTCGAACTTTGCAGTCAAATGCCGATTTTCAGCATATTGTTTATATGGTTTTTTGGCTATAACTCGTCGACTAATTGATATTTTTTCAATCTGTAAAAACCAAATTAGTGCTAGAAACCTGTGCAACAATTAAAATTCTTTAAAAAATTGATTAAGAATATTTTGTGGTGCTTATGAAGCAAAATGTTGGAAAAATTATTTTTTTTCATGCTTTTTGAAAATATTTTCCACAAAACTAAGTCTTTTTTGCTTTCTGTTTGATCTATAATATGCTTCTCCGTTTCTTCAATAAATTTCAGTTGAAAAGAAAACAATCATAATACAAAACTTACGTTTTCCAGCTTAATAATCTACTTCTCATTTTTTATGTACCAATTTTGTTCAGTGTTGGTTTTGAAGAAACATTGAAAAAGAAATTATAAAAATATGGAAAAAAAATATATTTTTGAAATGTTAGTTATGAAAAGTTTTAAGTAAAAGAATTAAATAAATTAAATTAATGACTTGGCCAGTTGCCGTTTAGCAGGCGGCTGTGGATCAACATCACTGCTCTCTCTAATAGCTTGGTCATCGTCATCATCATCAGAAAGGTCGATAATTTCGTCCAACAGATATTCTGGAATTTCATCTTTGTCTTCCCCTTCTTCCTCTTTTTCCTCGTTTTCCTCTTCTTCAAAGGTGTTTTTATACCACCAACAAATTTCAGCGAGTATTGCATCTTGAGATTTCTTTCCTCTGTACCTGAAACGAAAATAGTTTTCAATCGTTACCATGTTTAAATTGTGCACTCTGACAAAGATATTAGAAAAATCAGGAATGCACACTCTATAGTTACCTTATTTCAAATGGAAGCGCAGTTTGGTGATAACGTTCGCCTTGCTCATCAGATTCAGTTGGCAACTGTTGAGCGAGTTGATCAAGATGCTGATGCAAGCGATGAATTTTTTACGACATATTAACCTCAATTTCATCGAAAGCTGCCAACATGTTTGCAACAGATTGCGTCTTTGCGTTCTTTACCCAAAAGTCCTTTAATGACTGCTGTCAATGCGAGCCATGCATTTAATTCTCGGTCTGTCAGAACTTGGTCAAAATCTTGACGACTAATTAGTTTCCGTATGTCGGGACCATTAACAACCCCTTCCTGAATTTTGGCGTTACTTAGTCTTGGGAAAATGTCTTTTAAGCGGCTGAATACTGCTGGTCTTTTTGCGAAACATTTAAAATAAAAAATTTTAATGTGGAGCAACGGCAACAAAGTTTTCATTTCAGGAACAAGCCTTTCATGTAGCCTATTGTCTTTAGGCCATTTCCGTCCAATGCGACTATTCCAGTTATGCTGTTTGTACAGGTTTCTTCCCTTAATACCTTCTCCGTATCGTGAATCCCAATCGCACAAAAAACACGGATATTGTGGACGGCCAGATGCTGTTAAGCCTGTAATCAATGAAACTATTTTGAGGTCGCAGCAAATGCGCCACTGGTGTTCGTTATATTTGACTACTTCCAGAATGTGTTTCAAATTATCGAAATTTTCACTAGTGTCAGTGCTATACGCAATCGGAACAGAAGGCATTCTATTTGTCTTGTGCAAAAGCACAACTTTTAAGCTGATTAGTGAACTATCGATGAATAAACGCCAATCATCTTTTTTATAGGTTAACCCTATCGTCTCCATTAACTTTTCAATATCGTTGCAATAAGCGAAATTTTTTGCATCATTCACATTGAAGGACTTTTCTAACTCTTTTTGGCGTTTTCGATATGCCGTTACTTTGGTACCTTTCGCCAGCAAATTATTTCCTTTCAAAAATGAAGCCAGTAGTTCTGATTTTTTCTGAGTCAAACACAAATTTGCAACAATTCCATCCAATTGGTTTTGTGTGACTAGGATTGTGTCCTTTGATGTTTCATAGGATGTACCTTCACCAGGGTCGTATTCTGAGAAGAAATCCATGGATGTAGCAGCGGCGGTTGTAGTACTGATATCTGTTTGAAGATCAATACTTCGTTGTGTTGGTACTGGAACGAATTCTGAGTGCGGTAATGGTAATTGGACACTTGGCCCTGCTACATTAGTTTTATTCTTTACTTTCCTTCTATTCAAAGTTTTATGGTAGTTGATACATCCATAGCAATTTTCTTCTTGATGTGGGCTGTTGTCTAACCACATCATTGGTAATAAAAGGCATAGCCTTCTTCTTTTCACTTTTACATTTCATAAGAGTTGAATAGCAATTAAAGCAAACTTTTTTAGGGGCATAGTTTACGTCAGTGATAAGCTCTTGCGAGAAATATTGTTTATAGGCTTCCAAAAAAAAAAAAATCAATCGCATTGCGACATTTTTCGTCGCTTGCTATGAAACGTCCACAAACAGTACAAAAATGGTCCATTTTACATTTTGGTTCCGACATCTTTAATACAATATATATTATACAATGTTTTTTTTTTGTTATTTTTATGAAACCGATGCACTTAACTTAAATCACTCACAAAATGAAATAAGTTCCAAAAAAATTAATAGCGAATTTTATCACGACCGACCGAAAATTAAAAGACATCAGCATCGGCTGAGTTTCGAGTCTTAACTGAATCTTAATTTTTGAACTTCCCTTTTTAATTAAGTCTGCCTAAATCGCTATTTATTTAATGGTTTTGCGATTTTTAACGCAAATTATCGACTAAGACCATTTTCTTTTCAAATGAAATTTATTGAAGAAACTGAGAAGCATATTATAGATCAAACAGAAAGCAAAAAAGACTTAGTTTTGTGGAAAATATTTTCAAAAAGCATGAAAAAAAATAATTTTTTCAACATTTTGATTCATAAGCACCACAAAAATTTTCTAAATCAATTTTTAAAAAAATTTTAATTGTTGCACAGGTCTCTAGCAATAATTTGGCTTTTACAGATTGAAAAATATCAATTAGTCGACGAGTTATAGCAAAAAAAAAACTATATAAACGATATGCTGAAAATCGGCATTTGACGGCAAAGTTCGAAGATCGATTAAAAAAAAAAAATTCGAACTAACATAAACAAACGCCGCGATACGGTTCTTCTAATTTAGCCTCTATATTCACCCCTCACTTTCAGAATCGACCTAACTTTTGCTAACCTGAATATGTTCCACAGTGTTATTCTACACTTATTTATCCGTCCTATTATGAAAAATTTTTATCCGATAATAACTAACAAAGTTATGTACAAATCAAGGTCAAACCATTGTCGGTCGATAACTCCGAAAATAGGTCGGACCGAAAATCACCTCCAAAAAAATTAAGGAAATTGGGGATTAGCCACTAAACTAGACTTAAGCTCAAATTTTTATGACATGCTAAGATATATTATAAGAATTTTAGCTAGGTTTTATATATTTTTCTGTCATTTGTATTTTTATTTCTAACATGAAAGCAAGCTAAAATTGAAGATAGGAAGATTATGAAATAAACAACTATTTCAAACAGTTGATTGTATTCATGTAAGTTTTTAATTAATTTTGTTTTTGATTGAATTAATTGTAAATTTTTTAACAATTACTTATTAACCCTACAAAATGACACCAGTTAAAAGAAAAATAGTATCTGAAAATAGGAAATTAAATAGTTCTTCGACAAATATATATTTTGTTATTGAGAATAATAAAAAGGTTATATGCTTATTTTTGTTGAGCTACAGTAAATTGCATGAAGGAATTTAATATTAAGAGGCATCATTTTACAACACACCCAGAATATCAGAAAATCGTGGGCGTTTTACACGAAGATAAAATTAAATCCTTGAATAATGAAGCGGAATTTGTTTCGGAAACGAGCTACGATTTGTCATTATACGACAGATGGTGTGCCTTCGATGATTGGAACAAATAACGGTATGATCTCATTGCTAAAAGTAATCTTGGAAGCTAGAACTACAGTTCAAACAGTTCACGACAGTTCATATCTTTTCTGGAAGAAATTTGCTGGAATAGATCGAAATATTTTTAAACGAAAAACAAAACCCTGTGATTTTGCATTTCTTGTGAACATAACTACAAACCTAAATATTCTTAATTTTAAACTGCCAAGGCAAAAATCAATTCATTACAGATATGGCCAACTACGTAGAACAGTGGTGGCCATCGGTGGAAATGAGTTAGTAGTAGTGTTTATGAGAATGTGCTAGTTGTATTAGAAGAGTGCACTTATCGAAATCAATAGACGTAACACAATGCCGATATTGAATTGGTTTGTGTAGGTTTTGTATGGTAATATGAATGACTAAAAGGAAAATAGTTAGTTCACGATGCATGTGGGAAAATTTTATACATATTTCGTTGTTTTAAAATTTTAAATCATTCAAGAAAATTTATCCATAAGATTAAAATTAATTAAATTAAATAAGTACGCAATTTATTTATTTAAAAAACAAAAACAAAATATATCAAAATTAAAAAGATATGAAATTTCAAAGGTAAAGGAGTAGTTACACACTAGGCACTTCGCTTCATTTAGCGCGTTTAAACAAAAGAAAAAACTACTTTCCCATTCTTCATCCCACATGATTACTTTATTTTATTAAAAATCTATTTATAAAATATAAGCTTTAATAACACAGAAAAAATTGTGCGTTGCTGTAAATATCCTCTGTGTACCTATTAAAAAAACAATGTAAGAATTTCAAAAGGCAATGCGACATACACCTGATTTGTTCCAAAGCTTTCATAAGACTGAATAAATTGTTTACTTTTACTCTTTAGAGTATTTTTGTTTTCGTTCGCCTGTATACCAATGATGCATTTTAAGTTTGTTTGTATTGGGCCGAATTGACGATTTAAAAGGGCCAAAATACCTCTGATAAGGCCAAATTTTTTTTGAATATATTTGATTATTAGCATTTTGTTAAAATAAAAACGGTGTTTTATTTTATTTAGAACAAAACCAAAGGTTAATAACAAAAATTCACTTTGTTTAAAAGTATTTTTTTGTTAAAGTTATATTAAAGTAAATACATATTTTATACGTAATTTAAAAAAATAAATTTTGTAGTTAAAAAAAATCCATATTTTATATGAAATTCTAATTTTATTGTATGTAATACCCAAGTTTTTGGTCCTACAGTTTCTCAATTGCGATATTACTGTTTGTAACACATTTTGGGTCCTAAGTTTTAAAATACCTTTATCATAACAATTACCAGAGTTAGATTTCATTCAATCTTTCGACTATATTAGAGATGATACAGTGTTTACATGAAGACGATTCCTCATATTGATTCTAATCAAATTTTGGGAAGAAAAAATTTTTTCTACACATGCTGAGGAGTGTGGAATAGAAAGAATTCTTTGAAAAATTCTGTATAAATTAGTATATAAAGGTTCATCTAATCAATTTTTTATCGTCGAAATCTCTTTCCAAAATTGACCTACAATTATATCTTTAACCATTTTAAATTCTGGAACTTCCGATAGTGCCCTATATACACTATTTATTTGTTCAAGTTTGTCTGTTTCGTTTGGAAAAAGTTTAATAACAAGTGTAACAATGCTATTGTTTCCCCACTTAAAATATGATCTGGTACAAATTTTGGAAACCAGTTTAAATAACAATCTCCAAAATCATATTTTCTTTCTTTTATATTCAAAAAATTTTATGTAAAAAAGCATAACGTTTTTATGTGAAACACGACAGATTTGCAAATAAAAGTAGGAGTTTTTTCTTTGACAAACAAAACAATGTTGTAAATAAAAGTAGTGTTCGAAACAGGGAAAAAATCGAAAAATGTACTGAACGGTTTGAAGCAGTTAGTTGTATTTTGAGCTGAAAGGGCCAAAATAGATTAGAATGTACCACAGGCCCATCAAACATTCAAAAGTGCCACAGATGGGGTAAATATTACAAAAGGGTACTTTAAACAAGGGTTCTTTTTTAAGAAGGGTACTTTTTTACAAAGAGGGTAATTTTATGAAAAAATGTTAGATAAAAAAGGTAACTTTTTTAAAAATGGATACTCTTTTTTAAAAAGGTAATTGTTTGTTTAAAAAGGGTGGTTTTTAAAAGAAATGTACTTCGTTTAAAAACGTACTTTTTAAAAAAAATTTTCTTTTTTTAAAAGTTTGTTTCACATTTTCATTCACATTTCGTAACTTTTTGGACCGATTTTGATAATTAATAAACAATTTTATTCAAAAACAAAGACCCTAGTTATATCAAGAAAATATATGATTTTGGGGTCTCCGGAATATACCCTCTGCTCAATGGTGTAGAGGGTACAAAACCGTTAACGGCACTCTGTGGTCAGGGTATAATGAGTTTGTGCTGATGTTTCTAACTTCCAAAACTATCTGACCTTTCTATTTTTTTAAATCTAGGCCCCATACAAATGACCTCATAAGATCGGCTTAAATTGGCCTAAGATCCAAATTTTCATGTAAATCCCGATACGGCATATAGATACGACCATTATTGCCATAGTTCTTATATAAAGTTTCTTCTCAATCTTCATTTAAAGCATATATATTTCTGATTCTTATCACAGCTCTAGTCGATATAGCAATGTCCGTCTGTCCGTGTGTCTATTGAAAACACGCCCATTCACAAAATAAATTTTGTACCTGGGTTAGGTAAAGAAACAATTAGTTGTCATTATTCCCACCAGGTTGGTATTTAAACTGGGGTAAATCGGTCATCATTGTGCTGATATATGACCAAAAATTTGTATGCACCTGTAAAAATGAACAACCAAGTGTGTTTGTTGTAATAGTTTAGTGGTTGGACATAGTTGTACAACAGCATAAAAAATGCCACAAAAAATTATGCATATTGTAATGCATGCATGACGTAGAATACAAATGTATAACAAGTGTAAACAAAGATGCATATATACAATGTACTTTGCTATTGCTCAATTCAACGGCACAAGCCATACGTACAAACTAGGCCAGTCAACGTGCTTTTGGAATTCAATGGCGCTTGCACTTTTGTGTGACAACAACTGAAATGACAGTGAAGTTTAATGCCACTAGTAATGACAAACGTAGGGTGAGCGAAGCAGTTTTTTAATTGGGTTTTTAATAAAGTAAAACACAATATTTATGTTTAAAACAAGATTTTATTGAACACACACTTTTTCTTTTACTGAGCAACCTTTATTGTATTTCAAAATAAGACTGACTATTTGTTTGCTATGTTCTGTGTTTATATCGATCAACATTGCTGATCTAGCAAATTCAAAAAATGTACCCAAATTGCTTGTTGCAACATTGTGTTTTTATTGATACATTGTTTCCTCGTTGAATTACAAAGAAATCTCTTGTGTGTCAGCGTACAATACGATCGTATTGATCAACATCGCTTAGCTTGACAAAAATCGATACAACGCACAGTGGGATTTCTTCATACATCTAACTGCAAAAAATAGAAGGAGTGATCCTACAACGACGAAATTTTGCACACTTGTTTAGATTTAAGTAGAAAAGAAAAATACAAAAAATTTTTAAAATCCCTCGACTCCTTGGGGTACCTCCCTTGGACCCCCATTTTTCCTAGAATTTTTGTCCTTAATGTATAGGTGGCAATTTTACGAAATTTGGCATACGTCTATAAGTTGATCTAAGAAAAAGCACTACAAATTTTGGTTGATATCCGTTGACTCCTTGGGGTACCTCCCTTGGACCCCCATTATTTCACGTAATTTTCTTTTCAATGTGTAGGCCGGAATTGTTAATAGAATTTGATTAAATTTGACACACGCCTATTAATTGATAAAAGCGAAAACTAACAATTTTCGTTGAAATGCGTCGTCTTTTATGTAACCTGAATGAACAAATTTCGTATAAATATAATTCTCATTGAAAATACTAGTAATATTTAATTAAAGAAATGCTAAAAATTGGTTATTCCCTCCCAACTCGAATAAAAAATATTCATATAGGTAAACAATATGTAAGCATTTTATTCATCAACTATCATATCTTTAACTACATCATCCAATTCTAAAATATTCTTATGAGGTTGACGTCTTAAGCTACTAATATATGGATCGGACGACTCAAGCAAACGATGAAAAACATCGATATTCGTTGCAGTTCTACTGCACTTTCTAGAAAACATTAATCTATAGTTCCTGTAATCTTTATTACGCGCTTCTTCTGCTTCCTCCGAGAGCATACCAATTGGGAGTACTGCTGCATCTATTATGTCCTTTCCATGAATAAGAATTTTGTGGACAGTAACAGGCATGAAATACCATTTATAATTTTTAACAAATAGTTCAGCTGTTGCCCACGCAAATTTCTTAAACTTCATGGTATCAGTTTTCTGCCCACACGTTATTATTTGAAGAATTATACGAAAACGATCCACTAGTTCTTCATTTACCCCAGTTATATCTGCAACAAGTGCAGGGTTGGAAAAAAAACGCCTTGAGGTATTTCCATCATTTGATGTCCCAGATCCTTGCTTTACAGCATCTACGCGTAAGCTCATACGTTCCCTAAATTCAGTCTGAATTCGTTGCTTGTTTTCTTGTTTTAAAATTTTATTGCGTGCATCGATTGCAGACCACTTTTCGAAGGGTTTATTGTATGCTATATGAAGTATGCACTCCATAAACTTAATCCTAGCGTGTAATGAAGAAAGTCCTAATTTACAAGCTTCATTATCGATGTTTTTTCTTGAAACCGCTTCCAAATCATTCATTTCTGAGGGTTTAGCTTTACAAATGTAACACACAGCTGCTGAACTAGTATTTGTAACGGTCTGAGCCGTTTTACCATCAATCATCGTAAACACTAAATTATGTTTTACGTTGAAATGTTTGTCATTAACTGAAACATTAGTTTTTTCTAAAGCATCTATATTTATCCTCATGTTTTCTACAACTGTCAGGACTTTTTCTTTTGTCTCCTTAGTAAATTCGAAAAAAATTGGACGACAGTACCTTGTTGACGATGGGCTTTTATTACACCAAAATTCCGCGCCAGTGTCTGTTTTTAGACTTAGAGGCACCATCGATGCTAAAAATAGACTCCTGTCACTTATATCACTTGGCAAGCTTTGATTGTATTCTGAATGTCCAGATGACCCATCACAGCCCCACTTCGACGTAAGAGTAAATTCAAAATTTGCTGCATTAATTCGTTCCTGCGAAAAACTTTCAAAAAGGCGCTTTGTCGTATGGTCCATCCAAGTGTCTTTTTCTGACACTTGGATTTTATCCGGACAACATTTCTTCTTTTCATCAAGAACTTTTTTATAAGGAGGCAAAATATCATATCCTTCTCTTTGCAAAACGTACTTTATTGTTTCGTACTGATGTTTTGATAATTCAGCATCCAGCATTAAGGCAAGTGCAGTTGTTGAAGGAATATATGATTGTGGTGTTATTTTTGTATCTGGTGAAGTTCCACTTGCCATTATTAATTGCTTTTGTGGGTACTGAGATGCTAAATCAGCTGCTTTGTACCTTTTACTACGATACTTGCAGTCATCGAATTCCTTAACTGGTCTTCCTTTTTTCTTTGAACAGCTAGGTTGGTCATCAGCAAGTGATACTTCGAACATATCTTTAAAAAATTTCATAATATTCAAAATAAATTATTATTATTATATTAATTCTTTAAAGATGTATGTATTTACTTTCTAACCAAGTCGCATTTTTCCGAAAGAAATAAGATTTGATTTTGTGCGATTCTCTCCAACG
The DNA here is from genome assembly GCA_963682025.1 of Cordilura impudica. Classification (NCBI taxonomy): domain Eukaryota; kingdom Metazoa; phylum Arthropoda; class Insecta; order Diptera; family Scathophagidae; genus Cordilura; species Cordilura impudica. The sequence goes on along the minus strand of OY821517.1, from coordinate 236,458,024 downwards.
ATTTAAAAAATGACCAAAAAACCTCTTTTGAACTGCCTTTTCCACTATTTCAATTTCATCAATAGTAAGCACCGAATTTTTCTGTTTTATAAAATTTGTTAACAAATTAACATTGCTACCATAATCAATAAGTTCATGGCACAATTCACTATATGAAACAGAAAATAAAATCATTTTTAGAATTATATTTTAAATTTTATTACAATATTTATTAACGTTAACTATTTACTTGTTGCGAATTTTGTTTTCAATTTAAGCGGTTTTCTTTTTACATTTTCTTTTTTAAAACATATGATTTTGTTTATTTTTTTTTAATCTTATTCACATCTGTCAACAATTTATTAACAAATTGTTGTTATAATTAATAACTTAAATTACTTTAAAACGTTAAGCCTAAAGGTATGCAAAACTTTTTTATTAAAAATACTAGGGTGCAATATTCGTGAATTTTTTACTAAATTTTGATTTTTTTAAAAGATTGACAAAAGTTGGTGAATTTTTTTGACTAATTCGAAAGAAGGGCCTTTTACCTTTCATTTCGTTATACTGTGAGCACGGAGGTAAACCGAGCTAACTGACTTTTTCTCCAACGAAAACAGCCAATGCTGAATTTTTAAGGACAATTTTGATGCACTCATATCTCCCAAACTATGTACGCAATAACTTTTTTTTTCCCTTTAAATTAAAAACAAGGCTTCGGATTTAAATAAAATCGACACTCAGATTTTTCCGCTCGAAACATCTTCGATATATAAATCTCTGAATTTGAACAAAATTACCATATATTTCCCTTTCACAACTTTAACCAGATTTCAACCGATCTTTTCCAAGAATATATATACATATATCTTAAAAGAAATGCAGATTTTTGTTTGCCAGACTCTTCTCTATAAAATAGCATCATTAGATTTTTTAAAAGTAATAGTCAAAAAATGCCTTTTTTGCAGCAGAAAGCCCATAGTGCAACGTACCAATTTTACATACTGCAACATTGTTTGGCACATTGCTTCCGTATTCGAAGCCATTTTCTTTTAGTGTGTTAGCGTACATTGTCACATTTTATAAACAACCAAAATTATTTGGAATATATATGCGCCAATGTATTCTGACACAATTTCATAAATATTTGAATTTTATTATGTCAATGTGCTTAACGTAATTAATAATAAAAAATGTGTGTGGCTTACAAGTGTGATGGGTGGAGTACTTATGACATTACGATGGAGGTATTTCAAATAGATATATGGGGGTACCTATGTATTTTTCTACCATAAATACTAATACAGATTCAATATAAATCTGAAATAGGTGTAGCTATAGGTATATAATTCTCATCTTTAGAATATGATTGAATGAAATTACTTCAATCAACGGTAACGTTTTTTTTTATCCTGGATTGAAGCCATTATCAAAGAAAGAAAATAGTATTGCTTACCCTGACCATCGAGGTGTAAGTAAAAACAATAATGTAAGCATATGCAAAAAAATCATACCATATATAGATGTTAAAATACGCGCCAAAAATAACTTGTCTTATTTACCTGCTGTATATAGAAAAACTTGTATGTATGTATTTAACAAACGACGCAAATCGAGCATTGTGTTTTAAGATTTTGGTACACTCAGGATAGACAAAAAGTGAAAAGTCAAATGAAAGACAGAGTTTTAAGAAACGTTGTGAAGTGAAGTCAGAATTAAACCTTAGAAAAAGAATCATATTAAAGTAAAAGACCTACTAAAAAAAAACTTAAATAATAAGTTCTGAAAAAGCACATTTTGAGTGAATAAAGAAAGACGGAAGATAGTTTTAAAATTATTGAAACATTTAAAAAGTGCTGTAATAATAACCAATGAGTTTATAAAAGCAAATTAAACTTTGATATTCTCCTAAAAGAAAATTTGGTCAATTAGGAGGAAGTACAGTCCAGAAAAGAAGTGCTTTACTAGAGGAAACACTAAATGGGAAATTACATGGAACCAATTTCTAAGGGCTTTTGGAAACTTTATTAACGAAATAAGCTAAACTTCACAAATTTGTTTGGTTAATATTAAAATAAAATACCAACGGTGAACCACGCTTCAGCCAGAAAACCTAGCTATACCTCATTGCAGTACATCAGCTCACCAGAATCACCACCACGGGTGCAGACCGTACATATGTAAGAAAACCCACGATATTTAAAATAAAACTTAATAAATACTTACCGTAAATTTCAAGATATAATTAAATTTTTCCTCAATTAGGGGCTGTTCATATTTGAAGTTCAATTGACTATTTGCCTTATACTTGTAATTAAATTATATGAGAAATACTTACTTTAGATTTTAATTAAAAATTACATTTATAAATACACCAATATATTTACCTTTACACAAATAATACTTACTTTGATAAATATAACTAAAATTACATTTATGCACAACTAACTATTAAGTACCCTTATTTTCTACCGTTATAATCCCTTCTAAACTTATTTTATACTTACATAAATACTTGGAAATAAAATTTTTAACAAAAATTAACCTGGTATGAACTATACAAATATATGTAATTCAATTAAACATAAGAAAATTTTATGATTAAAATTTTTTTTACCCCTAATATAAATTAATATCATATTCTCTTAAGAACCAATATGTACATACATATATAGTTAGTAATAGTATACCAATAATTTTTTTTGATAATATCTAAAAATGAATTTCTTAAATTAAGGACCGGTTAAAACCACTAACAAAAACAAAAATATAATCTAATACTCTACAAATTCTCTTAAATTAGCAACATCAGTACAATCTTCTCCAAAGTTTCATCAGGCCTGCTGACAACGAGGGATAAACATGTAAGTTGAAGACTTAAGAGAAAGTATATCAGTAGTAGTGAAAAACAATAGTTCAACTATATGGTGGTGAAAAGAGAGTGCATAATATACTGTAAATTGATGGATAAAGATTTCATGTGATATTTTTAATTATTGTGTGAAGTTTAATTATTTTTTTTGGTATATTCGTGCATTCTCTTTTCTAAGCAATTTAACATGCTGGAGCTATGTCTCCTGCAAATTGAATATTCACCAGAGACTTTGTTTTTGTATTGAGTTTTATTAGACCCTACTTGTTGATCTTAATACATGAAGTAACCCCTGTGCCATATGTTGAATTTGATAAAATAATTTATATACTAATATAAATAATTGATTATTGAAATACCTAATTGTTAATTGGAAATATTGAAAGGACTATCCCTAAGCAGAGTATATCTGTCGTGTATTTTCTTTTTAATAATTAAAGTTAATTTCCACATATTATGTATTATCTAAGCTCAGATATCATGAAATTTGTATAAATAAAAATGAATCAATTAAAAATGGAATACTAGACACTAAATTTTTTTGGTTGACAAAATGTAAGAGAAGACCCAGAAATAAGTAATATTTTTAAAGGGCTGATGAGACCAATATATGTACATCAGCAGGAAGGGAGGGTAATGAATATGGGGAAATAAAATGCCATCTAATAATTTCTTCAAATCGATATCCCCTATCCAAACAACAACAACATGTTTTTTTTTTACTGGCTATCTGCACACATAATTTTAATTTACTCTAACGACTTTCTCTAGCTGAATGGTCACCCAACCCACTCCCATATTCCTGAGCTAAACCGAAGCAGAGCTAGGTGTGCAGACACGTACCATTCACCGAGAACAAACATTGTTCGTTACAGTAATTAATGGCGCCCAACGTGGGGCTCTCCAAATCAACAGTTTCAATACCTTTAAGTAAATTATTTATATAGTGAGAAGTCCACAGTTTTCTTTCATACAAAATTTGTTTGTGTGTGCAACATTATATTTGCATTATAGTATTTGCTGGATTTGCAACATTTTGGACAAATTAGTCTGAGACTGACCGCGAATACTAACTAAAATCTGATTTCTCCTCCAGACCCCGTTTTATGTTTAAATATTTTTGTTATAGTGGACTTTTGCCTGAATATATTTCATATGTTTACAAACCCTTTAATTAGAAATATTAACATGGCATTGCTTGTCTTTTATTTTTTTATTTCTTTGAGATTTATTATTTTGAGTTGTTGGAATATTTACTCAGAAATATAATTAAAAGTGAAAAGCATTAGTTTAACATCAAATCTGTTATCTTCAACTTAAATTAAGTTCGTTTGGTAAAGGGATATTTAATAAAAACTTGTTTTATACTCGGAGTCTTTTCTTACAAAGTAGTCAACCAAAATTAATTTAATGAAAATAAAATTGAATTTAATAAAACAAAAATTATATATTGTATGTGTTTACATGAACAAGGTTCATATATAAATAAAACATAATATATTTATATATATATATAATAATAATTATGCCAGTTGAGCGTAGCCCGGAGAAAATAGGAGCGGTAGGTGGTACAGGTTCTGAAACGTGGAGTTGTAGCATCTGTAATGGGGACATAAATACAGATGAGACGAGTACTACATCCTGTAGTCATACTTTTCACTCTACGTGCATTCGTAGATGGCTTGAAAGTAGCAAAAATTGTTCAATATGTAGGCAGACATGTACCTCTGACAACTTTACTAGTGATATACTTCCGATTCCATTGGAATCTAGCAGAGGTGGCGCAGTTCACCGAGATCGTCCTAATACAAGACTTTTTGCTGTACAACAGGGGTTAGCACCTATTAGTGACCCAATTCCAAAACCACAAGCAGGAAGTAAATCTAAGAATAATAGTGTAGGGCTCAATCCCATATCTGAGCTACGTGTACAAAGTATTATAACCGATAGTTTAAATCACTTTAGGTCAGAAATTACATCTACTATTTCTAGCGAACTTCATAATATTCTGAGAAATTTTAATTTGGGAAACAACTGCAACAACTTATCTGTACGTAGTTCAGCAGCTTCTCCGAGTTTGCCGGAAGATAACCCTTTTGAAAACAATCGATCCGTTGGTCCATCTACTGGTAATAGACCGCCTGCACAAATTACACCCCCCTAATGTTAATGACCGCAGTACAATGGTCACCGAAAAAATGTCGAATGTCGTGCGTAATTGGCATCTAAAATTTTCGGGATCGCTGGATGACATATCGGTAGACGAATTCATTTATCGTATAAATACTTTGACATCAACACATTTAAATGGAAATTTTGCACTACTCTGTGTACACGCACATTCCTTGTTTGAGGGCAAAGCCAACAGGTGGTTTTGGGGCTATGTCAGACAAGCAGATGAAGTAGAATGGTTTAATTTGTGTGATGCTCTTAGACGGCAATTTAGGGATACTACATCGGATTATGATATAAAGGATGATATGCGACGCCGGAAACAGAAACATACTGAAACATTTGATGACTTTTTGGACGCAATAATGACAATTAGTGAGCGCTTACGGGTTCAGGTTAATGAATCAGAATTAGTGAAAATTATCATTCGCAACTTAAAATCAGAACTGCGACATGAATTGTTACACTTAAATATTACTGACATTGGCACACTAAGGAAAGAAGTTAGGAGGCATGAAAAATTTTTTGAGGATTTGAAAATAAATTCGGCACATAGACCAAGCATTAATCGACGACAAATTTCAGAAATTGTTCAAGGAAACCCTGCTATTGAAGTCGACAACGCACCGTTTATTAAGTCAGAAGACGTAAATGCAGTTGAATTTGCTTCGTATAAATGTTGGAACTGCGACTCGGCAGGTCACCGGTATCAAGATTGCCTCGCCACAAGAAGAGTATTTTGCTATGGCTGTGGAGCTATTGATACTTATCGTCCGAATTGTCAAAAATGTTTGTCCAAGTCGGGAAACTTGCGACAGGATGTTCGTCGAATGACAGGCGGGCATCCTTCGAATTGCCTAGGGAACTAATCAGCATAAAAAAATATGCAGTTTTACAAAATTTCGATGCCGAATTCGGTCCATCATCTTCAAGGGATAAAAATTTAAATACAACACAAGGTAGAACGTTCACCCCATATCATATACGGTTGGCTAGATATAATCAACTTCGTTCTAAAATATTTTGTGGGGATACAAAACCTAACAAGAAATTAAGATCGGCATTGCGAATTAAACATTTTTGGCAAAGGAAACGAAAGTTAAAAAATTACGTTATTTCCACAATAGTGGAAAATGAAATTGATCCCCGGCCGTACTTTAAGGTTCGCATTTTCGATAAAATTATTGTATCTCTTTTATACAGTGGCGCCAATAAGTCTTGTATTGCAGGCCATTTAGCTATTGAAGTTATAGCCAGAGAGGATAAAGGGTTTGTGAAATATCTCGGAAATGTTAGTACGGCAGACGGACAGAAACAACAGGTCGTAGGTTCAATTAAAGTAGCGGTTTTATACGATGGACAGTCGAAAAATATTGAGTTTTTGATAGTACCCAGTTTAAAACAAGATTTAATATGTGGTATAGACTTCTGGAACGCTTTTGGCTTAAGAATTTTATCAAATACTGTTTCGGAAATAACCACCGGGGATGATGAACCCAACGTTTTACAATTAGGGTCTTCCGAAAAACGTAAACTTGATGCGGCAGTAGTTTCTTTTCCTTCATATGAGCAGGAGGGACTCGCTCAAACAACTTTAATAGAACATGTTATAGATACGGGGACATCACCCTCAATAAAACAGCGATATTACCCTATATCCCCTGCCCGAGAAAAACTTCTCTGCGATGAAATAGACCGTATGATAGAGCTAGGCGTTATAGAAGAGGCGACGAATACTTCCTGGTCTTCACCGGGCGTTCTTTTGATAAAACCAGGTAAAGTAAGGTTTTGTTTGGATTCGCGTAATTTGAACGCAGTCACTGTAAAGGACGCATATGCTATTCCAAATATTGATGGGTTAGTGTCGCGGCTTCCCCCTGTGAATGTGATATCCAAGATAGATCTCAAAGATGCCTTTTGGCAAATAAATTTGTCAAAAGAATCACGCCCGAAGACTGATTTTACCGTCCCCAACCGACCTTTGCATCAGTCTGTTCGCATGCCTTTTAGGCTATGTAATGCTCCGCAAACAATGTGTCGGTTGATGGACAAAGTGATTCCGTATAATCTCAAAAGCCATGTATTTGTATATCTTGATGATCTTCTGGTGGTATCACAGTCACTGGATGAGCACGTAGTGCATCTTTTACAAGTGGCTTCGCGTCTTAGAGAAGCAGGTCTTACCATAAATATTAAGAAAAGTACGTTTGGCCTCAGCCACGTAAAATATTTAGGGTACATTGTAGGGAACGGAACACTCCAGGTGGATCCTGAAAAAGTTCAAGCCATAGTTGACTACCCTGTACCAAGAACCGTCAAGCAACTTCGTCAATTTTTAGGATTAACGGGCTGGTATAGGCGATTTGTTAGCGAATACGCATCCCTGACCTTTCATCTTACGGAACTTTTATCTAAGAAAAAATCGTTCGCATGGAACACCGATGCCCAAAAAGCATTTGAAGACGTAACGAATCGGTTGACATCAGCTCCATTTTTGGCACATCCTAACTACCAGAAACCTTTTATCGTTCAATGTGACGCCAGCCAATATGGAGTGGGCGGTCTCTTGACTCAAACTGATGAAAATAGTTACGAAAGGCCTATAGCCTTTATGTCCCACAAACTCAACAAGGCCCAGAGGAACTACTCCGTCACGGAACTAGAATGCCTGGCAGTCGTCCTTGCTATAAAAAAGTTACGTCCTTATATAGAAGGTCATGAATTCAAGGTGGTTACCGATCACGCCAGTTTAAAGTGGCTGATGAATCAGCGTGATCTGAGCGGTAGACTAGCCCGTTGGGCATTAAAAAATCAAGGTTTAAATTTCTCAATAGAGCACCGTAAAGGATGTGAAAATGTGGTAACAGATGCACTGTCACGGACATTTGAATCGGACGAAGTAAATGTTAGTGAACTGCAGGCTGAAACCCTACCAGCCATAGATTTAAACTTGGAAGAATTCGATGCGGCTGATTATAAAGACTTAATTAATAAATTTAAAAATACTAATATTCCTGACTTTAAGGTAATAGATAGATATATATATTTTCGTAATGAATTCGACAAAGGTGGAATTGACCACTCATCGGACTGGAAATTATTAGTACCAGAGGGGCTCCGAAGAAGTGTTCTGTATACAGCTCATAACCCTCCAAACTCGGCACATGGCGGAATACAGAAAACATTGGACCGCGTTCGTAGGTATTTTTACTGGCAGGGCATGGTAACAGATGTGAGGAAATACGTATTAGATTGCGAATTGTGCAAAACCTCGAAAGTACCAAATTATACCCTAAGGCCACCTTTGGGAATGGTCTCAGAAACCAATCGACCATTCGAAAAAATTTACGTGCATCTCATAGGACCGTTTCCTAGAAGTCGTAGTGGAAATATTGGGATATTTATTGTACTCGATCACTTTAGTAAATTTACTTTCCTCAAACCATTAAAGAAATTTCAATCTAAGTCCATTATTTCCTATTTAAAAGAAAATGTATTTGATTGTTTCGGAGTTCCAGAAATTTTAGTTTCGGATAACGGCAGTCAGTTCAAAAGTAAAGACTTTTTAGAATTTATAAACAAATTCGGTATACGACACGTTTGTACGGCTGTTTATTCGCCGCAGGCCAACGCAAGTGAAAGAGTGAACAGATCCGTAAATGAAGCCTTGAGATCATATTTACGCTCCGACCAACGTAACTGGGATATATACCTCAGTGACATAAACTGCTCTCTAAGAAATAGTATCCATCAAAGTATCTGTGAATCGCCATATAAAGTGGTGTTTGGACAATCCATGATTACGCATGGTAAAGATTACCAAATTATGAGAAATCTAAATTTGCTCACGGAAGCCGTTTCCATGCCTCGACAAGACCAGTTTCCTATTATTCGCGAGCAAATAAATGATAAAATCAGAACTTCCTATTTGAAAAATGGTAATACCTATAATTTAAGGTCAAAAACCCGTAATATTGAAATTGTTACGCGCAGAAATTTTACCCAAAGCAATTTGCTGAGACATTATAATGCAAAACTAGCACCAACCGGAATAAGGGCGAAGGTAGCAAAGAAATTGGGTAATTCCTACTACGTGTTACAAGATATTGATCGAAACTATCAATCTACCTACCATGCAAAAGATATTTGGTGAGATTATGGCTATTCGGCACCCCTTTTCAGAAGCAAGTCTTTATTGTGCATCGCCTTGCATCTGCTTTGTGATGGGTGGAGTACTTACGACATTACGATGGAGGTATTTCAAATAGATATATGGGGGTACCTATGTATTTTTCTACCATAAATACTAATACGGATTCAATATAAATCTGAAATAGGTATAGCTATAGGTATATAATTTCCATCTTTAGAATATGATTGAATGAAATTACTTCAATCAACGGTAACGTTTTTTTATCCTGGATTGAAACCATTATCAAAGAAAGAAAATAGTATTGCTTACCCTGACCATCGAGGTGTAAGTAAAAACAATAATGTAAGCATATGCAAAAAAATCATACCATATATAGATGTTAAAATACGCGCCAAAAATAACTTGTCTTATTTACCTGCTGTATATAGAAAAACTTGTATGTATGTATTTAACAAACGACGCAAAACGAGCATTGTGTTTTAAGATTTTGGTACACTCAGGATAGACAAAAAGTGAAAAGTCAAATGAAAGACAGAGTTTTAAGAAACGTTGTGAAGTGAAGTCAGAATTAAACCTTAGAAAAAGAATCATATTAAAGTAAAAGACCTACTAAAAAAAAAACCTAAATAATAAGTTCTGAAAAAGCACATTTTGAGTGAATAAAGAAAGACGGAAGATAGTTTTAAAATTATTGAAACATCTAAAAAGTGCTGTAATAATAACCAATGAGTTTATAAAAGCAAATTAAACTTTGATATTCTCCTAAAAAAAAATTTGGTCAATTAGGAGGAAGTACAGTCCAGAAAAGAAGTGCTTTACTAGAGGAAACACTAAATGGGAAATTACATGGAACAAATTTCTAAGGGCTTTTGGAAACTTTATTAACGAAATAAGCTAAACTTCACAAATTTGTTTGGTTAATATTAAAATAAAATACCAACGGTGAACCACGCTTCAGCCAGAAAACCTAGCTATACCTCATTGCAGTACATCAGCTCCCCAGAATCACCACCACGGGTGCAGACCGTACATATGTAAGAAAACCCACGATATTTAAAATAAAACTTAATAAATAATTACCGTAAATTTCAAGATATAATTAAATTTTTCCTCAATTACTTACTGTTCATATTTAAAGTTCAATTGACTATTTGCCTTATACTTGTAATTAAATTATATGAGAAATACTTACTTTAAATTTTAATTAAAAAATACATCTATAAATACACCAATATATTTACCTTTACACAAATAATACATACTTTGATAAATATAACTAAAATTACATTTATGCACAACTAACTATTAAGTACCCTTATTTTCTACCGTTATAATCCCTTCTAAACTTATTTTATACTTACATAAATACTTGGAAATAAAATTTTTAACAAAAATTAACCTAGTATGAACTATACAAATATATGTAATTCAATTAAACATAAGAAAATTTTATGATTAAAATTTTTTTTACCCCTAATATAAATTAATATCATATTCTCTTAAGAACCAATATGTACATACATATATAGTTAGTAATAGTATACCAATAATTTTTTTTGATAATATCTAAAAATGAATTTCTTAAATTAAGGACCGGTTAAAACCACTAACAAAAACAAAAATATAATCTAATACTCTACAAATTCTCTTAAATTAGCAACATCAGTACAATCTTCTCCAAAGTTTCATCAGGCCTGCTGACAACAAGGGATAAACATGTAAGTTGAAGACTTAAGAGAAAGTATATCAGTAGTAGTGAAAAACAATAGTTCAACTATATGGTGGTGAAAAGAGAGTGCATAATATACTGTAAATTGATGGATAAAGATTTCGTGTGAAATTTTTAATTATTGTGTGAAGTTTAATTATTTTTTTTTGTATATTCGTGCATTCTCTTTTCTAAGCAATTTAACATGTTGGAGCTATGTCTCTTGCAAATTGAATATTCACCAGAGACTTTGTTTTTGTATTGAGTTTTATTAGACCCTACTTGTTGATCTTAATACATGAAGTAAACCCTGTGCCATATGTTGAATTTGATAAAATAATTTATATACTAATATAAATAATTGATTATTGAAATACCTAATTGTTAATTGGAAATATTGAAAGGACTATCCCTAAGCAGAGTATATCTGTCGTGTATTTTCTTTTTAATAATTAAAGTTAATTTCCACATATTATGTATTATCTAAGCTCAGATATCATGAAATTTGTATAAATAAAAATGAATCAATTAAAAATGGAATACTAGACACTAAATTTTTTTGGTTGACAAAATGTAAGAGAAGACCCAGAAATAAGTAATATTTTTAAAGGGCTGATGAGACCAATATATGTACATCAGCAGGAAGGGAGGGTAATGAATATGGGGAAATAAAATGCCATCTAATAATTTCTTCAAATCGATATCCCCTATCCAAACAACAACAACATAAGTTTTTTTTTTACTGGCTATCTGCACACATAATTTTAATTTACTCTAACGACTTTCTCTAGCTGAATGGTCACCCAACCCACTCCCATATTCCTGAGCTAAACCGAAGCAGAGCTAGGTGTGCAGAGAGAACACCGAGAACAAACATTGTTCGTTACACATGTAAATGATTTTGTTTACATTGATTAAATTTAAATGAGTAAATTATACATACAAGTATATTGGTTTAAAATACATTGGTTATGAATAATTATGTTTGCATACATACTTTTATAAAATATATTAGTTTGGTAAATTGTAACACATAACACGAGGCCACAATAATATATTGATCCATAGATATAGATTATCGCGAGCATGTTAATACATCTCTTTTAGTTTTATAAATTATTAAGAGAACTGTAGTATATTCTCTTTAGTTCTAGACTTCTATAGAACATCTCATAACTTATTTATAAGCAGGGCCATTTGAAAAATAATCTTAATTAAATTGTAAAACTCCAAACAACTATTTTTTATTTACATACGACCATCATATGGCGATCCTGCCAAATTCGGATAAAAACAAAATTAAAAAACAAAGCAGTACTTTGCTTATTTAATTGTTGCTTAATCTGAAGGCAAGGATAAAGGACACACATAGCTTATGCTTAGTCTTTATCTTTACGGACCAGAGCCAAGGATCATATGTAAAAGAGGATGTGCAAACTGATATCTGAACTTGTAAGCAAGAGTGGCAAACAAGCGTATATAAAAAACTTTATGATCCAGCAACAAACAAATGTTGATAAATCATGTTCCGTATATCCGGCCAATGCACAATATTGCTGAAAAATTTTGTTATACGATAATGTAATAACACTGTGGAACAAATTCAGGCTAATAGTGAGGGGTGAAAATAGAGGCTAAATAAGATGACCCGTATCGCGGCGTTTGTTTATGTTAGTTCGAATTTTTTTTTTAATCGACCTTCAAACTTTGCAGTCAAATGCCTGTTTTCAGCATATTGTTTATATGGTTTTTTTGCTATAACTCGTCGACTAATTGATATTTTTTCAATCTGTAAAATTATTGCTAGAGACCTGTGCAACAATTAAAACTCTTTAAAAAATTGATTTAGAAAATTTTTGTGGTGCTTATGAAGCAAAATGTTGGAAAAATTATTTTTTTTTTCATTCTTTTTGAAAATATTTTCCACAAAACTAAGTCTTTTTTGCATTCTGTTTGATCTATAATATGCTTCTCAGTTTCTTCAATAAATTTCAGTTGAAAAGAAAATGGTCTTAGTCGATAATTTCCGATAAAAATCCCAAACCATTAAATAACAAGTAAGAAAATTATAGTCGGTCTAGCCCGACTATACGATACCCTATACCATGATTTAGAGACCCTATCTCTTCGGTCCAACTAATTGTATATAGCAAATAAGCATAAACCAAATTTGAATGGCATTTTTATTAATTTTTTTCGCAGCAGATATGAAAAAGTTCATATCGGATATTATATTTATATGGGGACTAGGTCGAAAAATGGACCGCTCCTGACCATATTTGGTGAAGTCACTTATACTTTGAAAAAATATATACAAACCAAATTTGAGAAACTGAAAAAACACATCGTGTAATAGCACCTTAAAACTATTCGTTTTGGTTGTAAGTTGTGAAATGTGTGTTTGTTCTTTAAAACATTCCCAATGCCTCAAGAACTGAATCGTGTCATTCACTCATTTATGATCAGTTTCAATGAAAAGTGGAAATCGTGCCATCGCAGTAAGAAAACCTTTTTGAAACAAGCACAGCGAATGGTTAAATACTAGTATATCTATACAAAATGTTGATATATCGATTACAAGTGGAACACAAAGTATACGAAAACCTGGTCAACCAAAAAGAACTTCGATTTTAGTGGGTTAAAATCTAAATCGAGGATAGTTAAATTTTTAATTGCATAAAATAGCTTATGCGAGTTGACTCACGCTACCAATTTAAAATTAAGGCAATCATGTAAAAGTTTTTTTTTTTTTTTAATTCTATCTTTATTTGCAATCTATTTTACAAAAATAATAAGCAAATCTTATAACATTTACAATTAACTTAAAATAATTGAGTTCCAATGAACTCAATAAAAAATATATATTACATTAATGTATTATTTATATATAAATATATATCATTATTTTTATTTATCGCTACTTCCTAAAAGGTAGATCAAGTAAGTGAAATCTTTTTAGCCTATGTATTTCGTCACTGTCATCTAATAGGTTAATGGCTAAAACGTTTGAGTGATTGCTTAGTCTATCAAGAAATCTTTCACTAAACTTGTTGATTTCGTCTTTTATTGTTGATATACCGAGATCCTTATGTATATTGGTGTTTTTAATATACCACGGCACATCAGATATTAGTCGTAATGTTTTAGATTGATACCTTTGCAGAATTTCCACATTTGAATTGCTAGTAGTTCCCCATAGTTGCAAACCATAAGTCCAAACTGGCTTGAGAATGGTTTTATATAAAATAACTTTATTTTCCAGGCTTAATTCAGATTTCGATCCCAGCAGCCAGAGCATTTTTTTTGTTTTGATTTTTAAATGTTCCTTCTTTTTGTCAATATGTTTCCTCCATGTAAGTCTTCTGTCTAGATGCAGCCCCAGATACTTCACATTGTTACTTGTTGGAATAGAGGTTCCATTTAAAGTTAGGCTTGGGCAATCACCTTTCCTCAGCGTAAATGTAACGTGAACGGACTTTTCCGTGTTAACTCTAATGTTCCATTTTTGCAACCAACTTTGTATAAGATTCAGTTCATTTTGTACCTGTTCAGATGCTTCAACTTTTGACTCATATGATGCTAGTATAGCAGTGTCGTCAGCGTATGTTGCAATGGTTAATCCATCCACTGTTGGCATATCTGATGTAAAAATCGTATAAAGTACTGGGCCCAATACACTGCCCTGTGGAATACCAGATTTAATTTCACCAAAATTTGAATAACAATCGTTAACATTAACGAAAAAACATCTTTCATGAAGATATGATTTAAGCAATAGATAAAATGGAGCTGGGATCAGCTTTTTTAGTTTGTATAACAACCCAATATGCCATACTTTATCGAAAGCTTGTTGCACAGCCAAGAACACAGCGGAACAATAAAATTTTTTTTCAAATGTATTTCTAATGACGTTGACAATCCGGTGACACTGTTCTGGCGTGCCGTGTTTATGCCTGAAACCAAACTGATAATCTGGAATAATACGCTGTTTTTCCAGTATAGGCAGTAATCTTTTTAGAAGAAGTCCTTCGAATATCTTGGAAAATTTTGGTAACAAACTTATTGGTCTATAGGACGAAACACAATTTTCAGGTTTATTTGGTTTGTTTATCATTATAATTTTTGCATATTTCCATTGGGATGGGTAGTAGTTTAGTCATAAAGTAGAGTTAAACACTGTTGTAAGGAAAACATAGCCTTTTTTAGGTAAAGCCTTAACTACTGTAGAGTCAATACTGTCGTAACCTGGAGCTTTTTTCGAATTGAGTTCTTTTATAATATTTTTTACCTCAGAAGGAGTCACATGCTTAATAGGACGATCCATTTGACATGCTACATCAAGGAATTGTAATATTTCATGTCTATTTAAAGGACTATTTAAATCAAATGGTGTAAAAGTTTGTTCTAAGTGCTCCTTAAATACGTTTGCTTTATCTCTGTCAGATCTACTCCAAACACCATTAACATCCTTGATCGGTATATTCCTTTTAGCAGGACGTTTTAAATATTTGGTTGCCTTCCAAATACTATATTCGTCATTTTTCGTAACATCCAAATTCTTAAGAAAGTCTTTGACGGAATTATTTTTATATTCTTTGAGGGGTGTTTTTAAGTAATTAGCCGCTCGATTTAAGTTGGTCTTATCCAATGGACTTCTAGTTATTTGGTAAATTCTCCTCAAGCTACGTTTGTTCATAATAAGTTCTCTTATTTCAGCAGAATATTTTCACATTAGAACCATTCGAATTACATTGTGGTGGGGTAGATAAACAAGCTGCCTCATGAATTAAGCTCGTAAACGATTCTATGTCATCTTCTAATTCGCTTTCAGGTTTAATAGAAATATTCAAATTTAAATTTTGCTCTATCCAATATTCAAAAGATTTCATATCTGTGTTAGCATTAATGATTTTTATGTTTTTTGTTGCAGCTTGAATATTTGTACTAAAGTTAACGATTATAGGACTATGGTCAGGCGCCTGCATGTGCTCTATCATCGGGGTGGTTAGCAGTCACTATATCATAATTTCTTATTTTAAAAAATGATTTATTCGTGAAGTGAGTTTCAGAGATCAAAAATATATCAATATAGTTATTTTTAATGAAAATTTCAGTTTCATTTGTATGATTAGGAAGCCCATTGGCGTTCCATATTCCTATCCTTAAATTTAGTTGCATAATTTAGCCATTAGCATTGACATCATATTCATCAAGTTTTCCATCATCCTCTCAAGTCTATCCATCCGAGAGTTTTCTTTAAAATCTGAACTTTTTAAAGCTTCTGAGTATGACATATTTAACATGTTTGAATTAGGTTGTCTATTTGGTTGACTATTTGGGACAAAGTTACATTGGGGATTTTCTCTAGAATTATTATTTCTTTGGCTATAGGAAAAAAAATTTTTGACCAGCGGATCTTCTAGAAACTAGGTTTTGATAGACTTTACAACCTTTATAATTCGCTGTGTAGTTTTGTAAACAGTGCACACAACGTGCTGGACTGTTTGCATCGCTACTGCATTCCGCTGTGGCATGATCCATACCACACTTTACACACCTAAATTGGTTTCTACAGTATGATTTGGTATGACCAAACTGTTGACAGCGATGACATTGTACTAAGTCATTTATTCTCATTGGTGGTTCAATTTTAACTATGACGTGGTTTATATGTTTTATATCATACACAGTTTTATTATTTACATTTGGTTCTAAGTCAACGAAAAACATTGATAGAGGTTCCTTTGTAGTACGACTCTTGACATTTGTAATAGCTCTGACTTGATGTCCTAACAAAATGAGTTCCACTTTAATATCCGTAATGGGTGTTGAGTGGTCAAGCCCTTTAATTACAATTCTATAAGCCCTTTCTTGCTTTAGTTGAAAAGTATGAAAATTTATTTTTGCATTCTCTAAGTATTTTATTACTGTCCGATATGAATCTACAGACTTGATCATTAGACGAACTTGACCTTCCCTTAAAGATTTATAATTAAATTCACTATTAGATATAATACCACCTAATTTTTTTATCATAAGATTTATATTATCTACATTAGGAATATAAATTGCAGGAGGTTTTGGTGTTGTGCCATTACATTTTTCAGCCTCTTCGTCTCCAGTATCAAGAGTAGCATACCTGTTGTTGTTGGTTGATGTAGTTGGTTGCTCGTTCAAGTTTATAATTTTTTTTTGTTTTGTTGTTGATGTTGTTGAGGTGATTCTGCTCGCTTTCGGTTTGTTGGAACAGTCTGCCAAATCGACTCAGCTTCATCGCTTTCATCACTTAGGCTTTCCATACTTGTAGTATAGTAAACCTTAACTATTGTTGTTTATCATGCACTTTGATTGTTATTGTGGGATTAACAATTCAGTAAAGAATTCACTAATCCCTTTGTTTTGAAAAACAATTTTATGTTTTATGCAAACTGCACTGATATTGTTTTTGGGGGATTAACGATGCTAATCCCTTTGTTTGTAAAAAATTTTGTTGTTTTTTTTAAATGTTTTGTTGTATAAAATTTTTTTAAAATTATACTTTGTTATAAGTTATACGTCTGTCTGCGATCGCGGTCAAACAAAGGAAATCGAGGAAAGTTAAATTTTTAATTGCATAAAATAGCTTATGCGAGTTGACTCATGCTACCAATTTAAAATTAAGGCAATCATGTAAAAGGGATGCTGCTTCTATGCTTGGGAAATTGGTTTCGATTCCTAAAAGGGCGACTAAGATCAAAAAATCTTTCATAGAGCAGATAAAGAAATACCCAAGTATTCTCCTGAAGAAGCTTTGGCCCTAATACATGGAGCGATGATATGACATTATCAGAAAATCTGCTGAAGCAATAGCCCTTAACATTTACCCAGCATATGAACAAATAAAAAATGCCAAGGCATTGTGTTATCCGCCCAATGAAGATTACGTAATCACAGAATCAATGGCTGAATTAAAGTTATAGTCAATTGTTGACTTGACCATAAAAAGACTAAGTTTAGTCTAATATGAAGTTTTGAGCGTTATTATTGTTCTTACTGGCGGGCAAGTGTCTGAAGAAGCGCAGGAGTCTCGACATAAAGAATTTAGGAAATTCCGTCTCGAATATTCACGAAAGGTGTCACGAAAGTTAACAAATACGGACATTCAGCACAACTTGCTGATAAGCTCAGACGCAGTTATAACATCCTTAACTGCAGTTGAGAAGACACAAGAATCATCAATTGATCCAGCTGTTTTGAAATTATTACAGCCACCAAACACTACTTCAATAACAGAAGAACAACAGAACAATAATAGTGATGATAATAGCAGGGATTCAGATGATACAACTGGCAGTGAATCTAACTAAATTTGTATGATATAGGTAAATTTTAGTTTTTTTTTTAAATTTATTTGTATTTACAAATATATTCAGTAAAATTTAATTTATATGTTTACTTTAATAATTTTGTCCCGCTAGATTCTCAAAATCGCACACTGTACGCCGATTCGATTATTACAAAGAATTTTCATACAAAACTCTTTGTTACATTTTATTTATATTTGGATATTTACAAAGGGTTTTCTTTCAAAACTCTTTGATACATTTCGTTTACATTTTATATAACAAAGTGGCTTAGCGCTCTAACTTCAACAGTTTGATTATATATATGGGGTACATATATAACTCCCTCTTCGTTAAGATTCGAGTCTCTTCGAATACTAATACAATTCTTAATTTTATTTAAAATATAATACAATAAAAATACAGAGAACAATATATAAAGTATATAAAAATTATGATTATTTTTTTGTTTTACAAAAGTTACTTTTATTTCATTTATATTCGTGAAATTTGCCTCAGGCAATATATTTAAATTTGGAACGATTACATTCAGTATACTTTCAAATCATTTTATTTTGAATTCATCTATACTAACTTCACAATTTTCAAAACTTACAATATAATTTCCTTTCAACGGATACGAAAAATTTGTACACGAATCAAACAAAATGCTGTTTATATTAATCAATAACAAATTTCCAGCTTCAATTTCAACAATAGATGTCTTTTTGGTTTCAACCTTGATACATTCGTTATAGTTGTCTTTCAGAACATTCGACAAACAAGGACTTACTATCTTCATTTTATATAACACGTTTTCGTTTTCAGCCAAATATGTTATGTTTTCTACAGTAACAGTTTTCGTTGTTCCGACATCTAACTGCATAAAATCTCGATTTGGCACGGGCACAATTATCTCCACCTTATATTCCCTCTTAATAAAATTTGGTATCATCAAGACAAAAACCATCAAATCACCATTTATTGATCCCATACTACTTCTCATATATCTCAACTTTAAACTATCCACATCAAAGTGATCTACTTCGTCATTCGTCAAAAAGAATTTGCTCGCAATGTCATATTTAGACATTACCATATTTTCTTGCACCTGTTCAATTTTATTCCATATTTCATTTATTAACAACATGAAATTATTATACCTTGCCAGTCTCAAAATTTCCTCAACTGCACCTGTATATGGTTTATTAAACCAATTTCTATTCTGTTCTATGACCAATCTTATATTCTGCAAATAACTTTGCATTTCATTAAATAAAAATTTTTAATTAAAAATTAAAAATTTAAATTTTAAAAATTAAAATTAGATTCATAGCTTTGTTTATTTTTTGTTGTATACGTAGGCTTTCTAATAGCATGTTCAGACGGCAAAATGAACTACTTGATTCGCTCTCTGAATCATGATTGTGAACCTAGGTGTTCAGACGAGTGTTCTTGTTTCTTTTTGACGTTTATATATATATTTTTTTGGAACATATGGCGCGGCTTTTTGTTTTTTGTTTTGTTTTTATTTACATTAAAATTTTTCGTTTAAATATTTAGGGTTTTTCTGTTTGAAGACATCCTTCTGCACTTCAAAATATGTTTCACTATTTCTTTTTTTTTCATTTTTTTAATTATTTATATGCTTTATGTAATATATGGCTTTTATTTGTTTCTATTTATTTATGTTTCTATTTATTTTTTTGTACACGTTAATTTCTTGTTTTTTTTTGTTTGTATTGTTTTGTACACATTAATTTTTTGTTTTTTTCTTTGTTTATGTTCTTTGTACACATTAATTTCTTGTTTATTTCTTTTTTTTATATTTTGTATTTGACAGCTAGTTTAGATAAACTAGCGATAATTTGTTATCAAACTTGGAGATGACACTGAATGTTTCTAGGTTCACAACTAGGTTCAAAATGAACCAAGTAGATTCGCTCTCAAAATTTTGTATGGCGAATTATGTAGATTCAATCATGATTCGCTCGCCAACCGAGAATAAGAGAGCGAACCGCGAATATTGCTGTCCGTGTGAACATAGTATAAGGTGTATCTCTTCTTTTCTATATTTTCTCTGTCTAATATCTTAACTTTATCAAAGTCAGCTCTGTGACCTGTGTTTATTATACGCTGTGACAATGCTGTTGTTTCTTTCATTTTTGTTATGTCTGTCTTATGTTCGCCCATTCTCGTTGCTAGTTATCTCTTTGTTGTAACTATGTAAATTTTCTCACAGCTTTGATTGTTATTTCCTCTGCATTGGATTTCGTAAACAACAATGCTTTGTTGTTCCTTTGCAATGGGCGCCTCTCTGAGGCTGAAATTTTGATGTGTTTAAATGTTTTTGCGTCCTTTTGTGTTTTTATGTTTTATATTACTGTTAAATGTAAATAAGATATGTAGATTACAGCAAATGTACATCGCAAATTAAAACCTATTACTTGGAATATCAAAATATAATAAATAGACAACCCCTGAAGAAGTAGACAAAAATCTACGAAACGTCGGTAAAATTTGTAATAAAAGAATGCCTTTTTAACAATATCAGGGGGCAAATCGTCGCGTTCGATATCGAATCAAATCAATCGAAATTCCATATTTTAGTTTATTATTTAAAGAAGATGGACAATCGTCACACCTCGTTTCACTTTTACTATTGACTGTAGACCATAACTCGTTAGCTGTGACAGAGTAAAATTACTCTTAGTATATTATTTTGAAAATAAAAAAATAATTTCGATCGAAAAATTTCGATAACGAATGCGACGATTCGACCCCAGGTCTAATTAGCTTAATAAAAATTTAACTTAAAAAAAAAGATATTAAATTCAAAATTAAAAATTACAAATTTAAAATTTAAAATTTAAAATTTAAAATTTAAAATTTAAAATTTAAAATTTAAAATTTAAAATTTAAAATTTAAAATTTAAAATTTAAAATTTAAAATTTAAAATTTAAAATTTAAAATTTAAAATTTAAAATTTAAAATTTAAAATCTAAAATTTAAAATTTAAAATTAAATATAAAAATTAAAAATTATAAATTAAAAAATTAAAATTGAAAATTAAAAATTAAAAATTAAAAATTAGAAATTAGAAATTAAAAATTAAAAATTAAAAATTTAAAATTAAAAATTAAAAATTAAAAATTAAAAATTAAAAATTAAAAATTAAAAATTAAAAATTAAAAATTAAAAATTAAAAATTAAAAATTAAAAATTAAAAATTAAAAATTAAAAATTAAAAATTAAAATTTAAAAATTAAAAATTAAAAATTAAAAATTAAAAATTAAAAATTAAAAATTAAAAATTAAAAATTAAAAATTAAAAATTAAAAATTAAAAATTAAAAATTAAAAATTAAAAATTAAAAATTAAAAATTAAAAATTAAAAATTAAAAATTAAAAATTAAAAATTAAAAATTAAAAATTAAAAATTAAAAATTAAAAATTAAAAATTAAAAATTAAAAATTAAAAATTAAAAATTAAAAATTAAAAATTAATAATTAAAAATTAAAAATTAAAAATTAAAAATTAAAAATTAAAAATTAAAAATTAAAAATTAAAAATTAAAAATTAAAAAGTAAAAATTAAAAATTAGCAATTAAAAATTAAAAATTAATAGTTAAAAATTAAAAATTAAAAATTAAAAATTAAAAATTAAAAATTAAAAATTAAAAATTAAGAATTAAAAATTAAAAACTAAAAATTAAAAATTAAAAATTAAAAATTAAAAATTAAAAATTAAAAATTAAAAATTAAAAATTGAAAATTAAAAATTAAAAATTAAAAATTAAAAATTAAAAATTAAAAATTAAAAATTAAAAATTAAATATTAAAAATTAAAAATTAAAAACTAAAAATTAAAAATTAAAAATTAATAATTTAAAATTTTAAATTTAAAATTAAATATTAAAAATTAAAAATTAAAAATTAAAAATTAAGAATAAAAAATTAAAAATTAAAAATTAAAAATTAAAATTTAAAAATTATAAATTAAAAATTAAAAATTTAAAATTAAAAATTAAATATTTAAAATTAAAAACTAAAAATTA